>JAPFFP010045756.1:0-11429 GCA_026153255.1 Solanum medicagineum | reverse complement strand
CGTGGAGAACTTGGGGCTTTTGATTTTTTATAGTAGTCAGGAGGTTTAGGTGATAAACGGGCGGGGGGGGGGGCGGGGGGGGATCATTTTCATCCCCCAATTTTATTTTTAAAATCAAACTTTCTTCTCAACTTTACACAATAATCAAATCGGTCCTTTTATTTAATGTATTATCCATTTTACTCTTGTTATATCATAAGTATTTGAGTGCAAATTCAGTGTTGCGAGAGATGAAGTAGACATTGAAGTGACGCTTGTCACTCAACCTATTCCAAAGAGAGAAAACTTTAAGTATCTTGGGTTCATTATCCAGAGTAGTAGCGATATCGACAATGATGTCATATATCGTATTAGGCAGCGTGGACGAAATGGAGGGCCTCTGGAGTATTATGTGATATGAAGCTACCACCTAAACTCAAAGACAAGTTTTACAGAATGGTGTTTAGACCGTCTCTGCTCTATGGGGTGGAGTGTTGGCCAATTAAAAACTCAAATCTTTAGAAGATGCAGATCATGGAGATGAGGATGTTGAGATGGATATATGGATACATCAGAGGGGATAAGATCAGAATGATATTATTCGAGGAAAGTTAGGGGCGGCCTCTATGGCAGACGAAATGAGAGAAGCGCGATTCCGATGGTTTGGCCATGTGTAGAGAAGAAGTGTTAATGCTCCTGGTAGGGGGTGCGAGAAAATGGAGTTAGGGGTTATGTGGAGGGGTACAGGTAGACCGAAAAAGTATTGGGGGGAGGTGATTAAACAAGATATGGCGCAACTTCGTATCACCAATGACATGACTTTAGATAGAAAAGAGTTGAGGTTGCGTATTAGGGTTGAAGGTTAGAAGCCTTGGGTTATAGTAGGTTAGTAGTTGTGTCATTATATTAAATACATTGTATTATTATTGTCCGTCATTTACTTTGTTACTGTCAGTCATTTACTTTGTTACTTTTATTGTCACTATTTATTTTCATTTGTTGTTCAGTCTAGTATTTCATATCTAGTATTTTTTGCTTTTGGGGATGATTTTGAGATGAGGGTCTTTTGAGAACAACCTCTCTTTTTCAATGAGGTAGTGGTAAGGTCTGCGTACATTTTTCCCTACCCATACCCCACTTATGAAACTTTCACTAGGTATGCTGTTGTTTGTTGTGTTAATCACAAGTATATAATAACTCTTTATATATATATTTAAGATTGTTATTTTAACATAATATGCATTAAGTGTGTGTGTATATTTTTGTCTTTCTCTGCTCTCTTAATTACTTCATGTGTTTCATATTACCTGGACTTCTTGATATGTTTACACCCCTTAAAAAAATTTAATTAGATGGTATTTTACTAAACTAACATTAATAATAATGCTTTAGAACTTTAAATATGACTAGTGCTACTTTATGCAGTTATTTAATACTAAGAATATGAAGAAACTAAAAAACATTAAAACATTTCTTTGATTTCATAAATTGAACAAATAAATTAAAATAATTATTTTTAGAATGATGGTCAAGTGATATAAGAGCGGTGGAGGGAGGGATATTCTTTGTTGTCTATATAAATTTGAAAGTTTTGATTGACACTAAGGATACATAAATTATAGTTTAAGATAATTTAAAATTTAAATAAATACAATTTTTAAAAATTTGATCTTAATTAAATTAATTATTTTACACTTTCTGTTTTAAAATATATTTGTGTAGTTATTATTTTTTCTTGTTTTCACTTGTATAAATAAATGTTAGAGTTTAGATTATTATTCATAAAATTAATTTTCTCATTGTGTTAAATTTATTTCATTATAGAACATCATTAGTTTTAATATTTAATTAGTATGTTTTTAATCTTTTTTCAAGAAATAATATTTATATTTGTGCGAAAAATTTTATTATGTGAATTCAAAAAAAAAAATGAAAATACAATGATTTTTTCAAAAGAAGTTAAAAAAATTGATAATGAAATAACATAATTGAAATTTTAAAAGAGTTACACAAAAGAAATTATCTAGATTCTATGGTAACTTTTATGTAGTTTCCTAATGAAATAATACATGCTATTTTTTTTTGTCCCTTTTTATGTGACGTCTACAGATTAGTTTTAATAATCAATTAAAAAAATTTGAAGTGGTCAAATATCATTATTTATAATATTTTTATACTTATATTTACGTAGTTTTCTAATTAAATAATATATATTATTTCTTCTGTCCCCTTTTATGTGACGTCAATAGATTAATTTCAATAATAATTGATTTTTTTTGTTTTTAAAAAAAAATTAAAATCAAGTAGTTGAAGCAGACACGTCAATGTACAGTTGCTTACTTAAGCAAGCATCTGAAGCAGACATATCGTCCAACAACTGTCTGCTTCAGCTGCTTCGTAGCCTCTTCTATATATTAGAAATAATTTGATGATTGTTCAAAATTGAGAAGAGAATTTAATATTAAAAGTAAAGTTGAAAGATGAAAACGATGTTCACCCTAAAAACAAAATTAAGTATTAAATTATCCCCGTGATTGTCCTTTGAAAAAAGCAAAAAGAATATTGAATTCAAGTTTAAAGAGCTTTTATATATATATATATATATTATCACATCCCGAGAGGGTATTCTAGGCGTAACTGGCACTTGGAGACTATTGTTAACCCCCAAACAAACCACCTAGTCTCATCGCATTCATTCAATCAATTCATTAGTGGAATATAACAAAGAAATATCTAACTATCAGCGGGCTATAGCCCATCAACTCTGTCTACATAAAGAATACGAATAACATAGTAGTCTAAATAAATAAGAAACAGAGAAAACTACTCCAACATCAACTATCAGCTGTCTATGTCTATGAAATCGCTATAAGTAATATCTATGAAGGTACCATGACAGGTCATGACTACTAAAATCAAAATAAATAACTTAAAATGGATAAAAGAGAATAAATGTGTCCTCCGAAAGAAGGGGAGTACTCACCAAGTTTGGAATCATGGAAATCTGAACCTCAATGATTCGCCTATTGAAGTCCTCTGTCTATAAAATCTGCATCATGATGCAGTGAGAAAGAGACGTTAGTACGTAGAATGTACTGTATGTAAAACGAGATAAAGCAAATATTAAGGGCTATATAATATACAATGGCATCAGCTCATCAATCACTCAGTCTCAATTCAGAGTAAGGAACAAGACTCTATCATATCACTATCTATCAAGACATCACACCATCACATCAACCTCAGAGTACTATCAATATGAAACCTATCTGGGAGTTTCTATAATCGGCAATCATCACCTATGAGCCGGTAGTGATACAACGAAGAGATGTTGACGCCACATCATTCCAGTACCTTGCCGGGGTAAAGGGCGAATCAATTGGGGATCCCAAAAGTCTATCAATTCCTCTGCATGACAAAGAAAACATCCACTTTCACGGTCCAATCCTCTCCTATGCTGGCCATGTAGTTAATGAGTGCGAGTGAGACTCATTCTTACTCATTTCGGTGCTAATACTCCTCCCAGGACTCGACACGCTCATAAGTCCATCAATACATCAAGAATTTCCATCACCTAGCATCCACGGGCAAGAAACCTCACCTTATATCATCATCTATCAACTAAAACAGTAGGATTATTCTTAATAAGCTAAGGTTCAACCTTATTTTGACTCTAAGAACACTAATTCCATCAACTTCAGCTATCAACATACTCATCCCAAGACACAGACCACAGAAATCAATACAGTCCGGCAGTCAAGGCTCTGGGCATTACCCCTAAGTTCATTCTTGAAGTACGTAACAGAGCATTCATGTAGGGTAAATACATAATCACCCAATAATACATGTAAATAGTTAATTCAAAGTATGATAATCATTATATGTTATATATAAATTAAAGATAAATTTCAAGAAAATCTTCAAGAATTGCAACTCAAGACCTATCAATTATCAACTGTCAACTTACTACATTCATTGGGACACATGGAAGAACAATCCCATGTTCTAGGTAGCCTTTACATACCTAGGGTGAAGAATTACCAACTCTCCTTCAAGAACTTGGACCCAAACTTTCAATCCTTTGACTCTTTATTGCTTGCTCTCTTAAAACTTACGATTTGAACTTAGAAGAATGTGGGTTTTTGAAACCCTTTAGTATGAATTTAGGCTTGAAAATACGTTTTGGAGTATTAAAATAGGTTAGAAATACCCAAAATATCCTTCCCAAATTTAAAAGAAAAAGTTTCAAAATTTTTACACTGGTCCGCGACGAGCCAGGGGCGCGAACTAGTGTATTTCGCGAGTTTTCAGAATTTGTCAATTCCCGTCGAAATTTAAAAAAAACTAAAGTGTTACTTTGTCCTCCCTCAGCGTCGCGCCAGGGGTGCAGACATATACTATCTCGGCATTAATTAGCAAAAATTATTTCGAACCGGTTGCTCTTAAATTGGGTTGAGACCCTTTCTGCACTCGATTTTCCATGCTGATCGCAAATTCGATCTTGAATTTCCCATTGAAGCTTTGGAAGACGCATTATACGCATGATTATGTTTTAGGGACATTTCAGTAATTTTACGGGGTGTTATATCATCTCCCCCTTGGGATCATTCGTCCTCTAATGAGGAGTAAAGGTAGAATAAAAGCACGAGTAACCTTAAAACTCATCTCATTCCTCACTCAGGAACTCTCGAACTCTCAAACTCTCAACTATCCACACCTATCTATCTCTATCTTAGACTCGAGAATTAGAATCAATGCATCAAATTCGAGAATGGAACTTTAATAGCATTAAGGATAGGGACATTACCATCAATATCATCGTTATTTGGCATGAATAGGTGTAGGTATTTGAGTTTCATCGCTTCCTCAGCTTCCCACGTAGCTTCTTTAACAAATTGATTCCTCCATAGAACCTTGACGGAGGCTATCACTTTGTTCCTCAACTTATGAACTTGTCGATCAACTAAAATTTCTTCTTAGGATAGGCTATCTTTCACTCTCGTACTCTCAGTAGGGAGTGCCAAAGCAGGATCTACCAAACACTTCTTCAGCATTGACACATGAAACACCGGGTGAACTACATCTAACTCGTAAGGCAAGTCCAACTCATAAGCGACCTTCCCGATCCTCCTCAAAATCTGGTATGGTCCGATACGTGGACTCAACTTCCCCTTCTTACCAAACCTCATGAAGCCCTTCATAGGTGACACTTTCAAGTACACCCAGTCATACATCTCAAACTCCATGTCTCTTCTCCTTACATCCATATAAGACTTCTGGCAACTCTGCGTTGTCTTCAATCTTTCTCTAATTACCTTCACCTTCTCCATGGACTGGTGGACAAGATCAGGTCCAATTAACTCAGCTTCGCTAATCTCAGACCATCCAATCGGTGATCTACATCTCCTCTCGTATAACACCTCATAAGGGGCCATCTGAATGTTGGCATGGTAGCTATTGTTGTATGCAAATTCAATCAATGGAATGTGGTCATCCCAATTACCCTTGAAGTCGATGACGCAAGCTCTTAACATATCCTCCAAGGTCTGAATGGTACGCTCTGCCTGTCCGAGGGAGAAAAGTTGTGCTCAGACGTACTTTCGTACCCAATCCCTTCTAAAAAGATCTCAAAAATTGAGAGGTGAACTGAGTTCCTCTGTCCGAGATGATGGATAAGGGAACCCCATGCAACCTTACAATCTCATAAATGTATAGTCGGGCATACTCCTCAGCTATATTAATTGTCTTGACTACCAAAAAGTGGGCTGATTTGGTCGTCCTATCAACAATCACCCATATCAAATCATTTTGCCTTCGAAATCTTGGTAAACCTATAATGAAATCCATGTTGATTGTCTCCCACTTCCATTATGTAATTTCAAAATTCTGGGCTAATCGACACGGTCTCTGATGTTCAACCTTAACTTGTTGACAATTGGGACATTTTGAAACGAAATCCACAAAATGTCTCTCTTCATTCCATTCCACCAATAGACTTCTCTCAAGTCGTGGTACATATTAGTGGAACCAGGATG
Organism: Solanum medicagineum; assembly: GCA_026153255.1. NCBI lineage: Eukaryota > Viridiplantae > Streptophyta > Magnoliopsida > Solanales > Solanaceae > Solanum > Solanum medicagineum. The sequence continues at coordinate 5,415 of JAPFFP010045756.1, read as the reverse complement.
GATGAAATATTTGGAGCTATGAGCTTTGTCCATGATCCTCTCTCGAACACCATCAACATCTCGCACACATAATCTACCCTGATATCTCAACACCCCATCTCTGCCATTAGAGAAAATAATCACCTTCTGCTTGTGAACCACTTCTTTCAATTGGGACAGGACAAGATCTTGGTCTTACTTTTCCTTCACTTCTAATACTAAGGATGAAACAGACCCATTCTGAACATTGACCCCGCCTTCATTGTTCTCCTCAAGTTGCACTCCCAATTGAGCCAATCTATGAACTTCCTTAGCTAATTCCTTCTTCCCTTCCTCCACATGGGCAGTGCTACCCATGGACAACCTGCTAAGAGCATCAGCAACAATATTAGCCTTACTTGGGTGGTAGAGGATGCTCATATCATAATCCTTAAGCAACTCGTGGTAGAGGATGCTCATATCACAATCCTTGAGCAACTCCAACCATCTCCTCTGCTGAAGGTTGAGCTCCTTCTCACTGAACACGTATTGCAAGCTCTTGTCGTCAGTGAACACGTCCACATGCACTCCATACAATTAGTGATGCCAGATCTTAAGTGCGAATACCAGCGCTGCCAACTCTAGATCATGAGTTGAATAATTCTTCTTATGGATCTTAAGTTGACAGGAAGTATAAGCTATCACCTTCCCCCTCTGCATTAACATACAACTCAGTCCAACTCTATATGCATCACAGTATATCACGAGGTCTCTCTTCTCGTTTGTCAAGGTCAAAACAGGTGTTGTATTCAATCTAGTCTTCAACTCTTGGAAACTCTTTCACATTTCTCTGACTACTGAAACTTGGCCTTCTTCTGAGTTAGCTTAGTCAATGGTGCTGACAAAGAAGAGAAGCCCTTAACAAATCTGCGATAGTAGCCTGCCAAACCCAAGAAGCTTCTTATTTCCGTCAGAGAAGCTGGTCTAGGCCAGTTCTTAACCACTTCAATCTTCTGGGTATCCACCTGAATACCATCTCCCGAAACAACATGGCGCAAGAAAGCCACGGACTTGAGCCAAAACTCACCCTTGGAGAATTTCGCATACAACTCATGGTCTTTGAGCGTTTGCAAAACCACTCTAAAATGATTAACATACTCCTCTTCATCCTTTTAATATACCAAAATATCATCAATAAACACGATCATGAACATATCGAGATATGGTCTGAATACCACGTTTATCAAATCCATAAAAGCTGCTGGTGCATTTGTCAACCCGAAGGACATGGCCAAGAACTCAAAATCGCCATACCTTGTCCTAAAGGCTGTCCTTGGAATATCACTTTCCCTCACCTTCAACTGATGGTAACCCGATCTGAGGTCTATCATGGAGAAATAAGTAGCACCCTGAAGTTGGTCATATAGATTATCTATCTTGGTAAGAGGATACTTATTATTTACGGTGACCTTGTTCAGTTACCGGTAGTCTATGCACATTTGAGAGACCCATCTTTCTTATGTACGAATAGGACAGGAGCACCCCAAGGAGAGACACTAGGCCTTACAAAACCTTTCTCTAACAACTCTTTCAATTGTTATTTCAATTCTTTCAAATCTGCGAGGCCCATTCTATAAGGTGGAATTGAGATGGTTTGGGTCTAGGGAAGCATATCAGTCCTCAAATCAATCTCCCTATAAGGAGGGACTCTGAGTAGATCATTTGGAAAAACATTAGGAAACTCATTCACAATTGGGACAGACCCAAGAGTGTATGATTCAGCATCATAAGACTTAACTCGCACGAGGTGGTAAATGCAACCTTTGGAGATCAACTTTTTGGCCCTAAGATAAGAGATAAACTTTCCCTTTGGTTCAACAACAATCCTTTTCCACTCTAAAAAAAGTTCATTATGAAATTGAAACTTAACGATTCGGGTTCTACAGTCAACAAAAGCCTAACAGGTGTGAAGCCAATCCATGCCAAGTATCACATCTAATCAACCTTTTCCCAAGTTAGCTAAGGTATCTCTATGATAGATGGATACTACACAGTCTTTGTAAACCCTCTCAGCTAAGATAGAATCACCAGTAATAGTGGAAACAACAAAAGGTTCAAGCAAATACTCTAGATGAATTCCAAACTTACTAGCTATATAAGAGGTCACAAAAGATAAAGTGGCACTCGGATCAAGCAATACATAACAATCAAAGGTAAAGACTCAAAGCATACTATAACCACATCTGGAGCAGCCTCCTGATCCTGTCGATCATCCATAGCATAAAGGTGATTCGTCCCGCCTCCTGTACTAGTAGTAGTACCCCTCTGATGACTGCCTGTTGGAGGGGCTGTGGATTACTGTGGTCTGCTGCTCCCCTCACCTCGTCTCCTCTTTGAGCAGTCAAATTGGAAGTGAAAGCACACATCCTTACACTCACGACACTCATGCAGATGAAGCTTACCACACTTGTCACAGGGTGGCTTTCCCCTCGCACTCTGAGTCATATTGGCCTGAGATTGAGCACCCTGAGTCCTGTAGTTCTGGTAACCATGAGATTCCTGATCATCCCTATTTGGTTGAACGGGCACACTTGCTAAAGAAGGTGCATAATGAGATGATTTGCTCTAGAAGTAGGATTTGTCACCCTTATTCTGCCTCTGCTGGCTAGGCTCATGTCCCGCTGATTTCGCCTTTCTATTCATCTGCTCTTCTCTATCCCTTTTCTTGTCCTCCTCTGTCTGTTGGGCATACATCATAATTCTGGAGATGTCCATGCCGGGAATCAACAAGGCTGTCTTACACTCTTTCTGCATATTCTGCCCAAACAAGACACGGAGTTCCTCATCCTTGCCCTTATGTCTTGCACCATCTCTGGTGCATATTTAGATAGCTTAATAAACTTAAGGTTGTACTCCTTAACTGTCATTACTCCTTGCCTCAGGTTTACAAACTCATCGACCTTCGCCTCCCTCAACTCTTGAGGAAAGAAATGGTCAAGGAAAGTAACTTCAAACTCGTCCCATTTTGTAGGCTCTGCATTCTCTCCTCTAATATCCTCCCATTGGTTATACCAAACATTAGGAACATCCTTCAGCTGGTAGGATACAAGCACAACTCCCTCGATCTTATTTGTGTGTATCGCTTTCAGGACCTTATACATTTTATCAATATAATTCTGCGAGTCCTCCTCAGCTTTCAACCCCGTATACACTGGCGGGTTCATCCTCAAGAAGTCTCTGAGTCCAGTTGAAGCTGATGACTCCTGTAAGCTAGAACTATGAGTCTGAGAACCCCAACGGTTACCTTGGGAGGCTACCAACTTAGTCAGCATAGTGATGGCTCCCCTAAACTCTACCTCGGTATTGGGAGCTGACTGGAGCTAAGCAGGGGGTGCCTGTGGGACCTCAGCAGTCCTGGAAGGCCGTCCCCGTCTCCTATCTCTTTCTGGACCGGGACCTCAGGTTGGGTGTTCTCAACAGTTGGGGCTGAGGCATCTCTCTGAGCGTTTGTTCTCTTTGGTGGTATTTTCTGTAAACGTATAGCACACGAGTTAAAATAAGATGTCCATAAAGTTAAACTTTATCCCACAAATTCAGATCATGGAAGAAGGGTAACACTTCCTAATGTCTTATAGCCTCCTGCTTATGAAGTGTGGTGCACAACTCACCCATAAACAAGACTCTACTAGACATGGCTTCATAGACTCCCTAGAACACTTGAACTCTGTGCTCTGGTACCTAGTTTTTCACGCCCCAGAAGGGTACCTTAGGCGTAACTGGCATTTGGAGACTATTGCTAGCCCCCAAGTGAACCACCTAGTCTCATCGCATTCATTCATTCAATTCATTAGCAGAAGATAACAAAGAAATATCTAACTATCAGTTGGTTATAGGCTATCAACTCTGTCTATCATAAAGAATACGAATAACATAGTAGTCTCAATAAATAAGAAACAGAGAAAATGACTCCAACATCAACTATCAGTTGTCTATGTCTATAAAGCCTCTATAACTAGTGTTTATGAAGGTACCATGACAGGCCATGGCTATCACAATCAATATAAATAACTCAAAATGGATAAAAGAGAATAAATATGTCCTCCAAAAGCAGGGGAAGACTCACCAAGTCTGGAATCACGGAACCTGAACCTCAACTATTCGCTTACTGAAGTCCTCTGTCTACAGAACTGTAATACCCCACACCTTACAATACTAGTATAATGCAAATGAAACATGACATAGTTTGGACAAATTGACACTAAATTCTAAAAGTGCTTGAATCTCGTGTTAGTGGACTATATGTGCGTCTAGCGCTTAAGAGGGTCAAGTGTGGACATGTTTTATATCGAATTGAGGAGATTACGACCTCAAATGAAGTAAAAGAATTGAGGTTCTTGTAGGACTTAGAAGCTAGCAGGTGAGTCACCTGCTTGCTTAGCTCAAATTTGTTAGTTAAACGGAGACGAGGCTCGACGTCGAATTTGTCTAAGTTCGATTGCGAATAAAGTCCGTGTTAAGGGTGTAACTTTGGCCCATGTTTTAGCATCATAAATGGGATACATTTTCAGCCCAATAGAGGTATTAAAAAGGGCCCAAAGACAATAGAAAACACCTAGCAAATTGGGCCCAAAACTAAGTGAAGGAAAGGCTGAAAATTTGGCAGCCCAAGCCCAACCAATTTGGAGCCCCTAAAGGCCCAAATGAAAGGAGGAAGTAGCTGCATCACCTACTTAGTGAAATAAGGCTAAGAATTCCTTAGTATGTTGTCCTATTCATACAATAAAAAGGGGTCAAAGCAGCTCCCAAAAGTCACTCTTAACTTGAACACAAAAAAAAAAAATCAGCTTTGTCTCCAACTTTCCTCCCAACGTGTATTGACTTGCAAAGCAGCAAAAAGGGGACTTCTAGGGTTCTTATATAAGCCCTTTACCTTGAATATTGTGGTAAGTAAGTTTTTCACATGTGTTTACTATGGTTTGCTTACGAAAAACAAGAGTTATATGCTAGTTATACTTACTAAAAAATTGTTGGACAGATTCTGTGCAGAAAGTTGCTGCACCTTTTCCTTTTATTTTGGTGATTTTCTTATTGTTTTTAAGTTATATTATGAAGATAACTTGGTGTTTTTAACATGGGTTGATTTATAAACATCACCCTAAGGTTTCTGCCCTGGTTTTGGTTTCATTTAACAAGCGCGTCTTATCGAGTTATCTTAAGTGTCATGTTGATTGGGATTTGTGGGCTGTTGTATGTAAAGCTATTATCTCACGTCCTTCATGACTCCTTAAGTGATGTTATAGTACTTTTTGAGATCTGTTTATATGTGTAAATATTGTTGGAAGAGTTTTGTTATAGTTGGAATAGGTTTGGAGTTATCAATGTCGAAAGGTAGCGAAGGGAAGTAACGTTATGCTGTCCGTTTTTAGATTGTGTGGAATTGTTATGTGTTGTTCTTTG
>JAPFFP010045755.1:0-11429 GCA_026153255.1 Solanum medicagineum | reverse complement strand
TTTATTTTGCTGCATTCATGCATCCTGTATAGACTCAGAACTTGCCATGTTACTTTAAGATCTGTTTAGGTGATGTGGTGGACATAGAAATGATCTTAGGCCCTTGTTCTTTGAGTGAAACCACTTTTAGCCTAAATGACCTACTAAATAAGTGAGTGAATCTCTTTTTCCAAATTTTTGAGCTTCTCATGCACCCATTCTTTCTTGACACTCTACTGACTTAACCTTATTTGATGAAACACCTTGATATTGTCCCTGGTCTATCCTTGAACATACGAACCTTGATTGAGGCCAAAGGCCTAAGTTGAGGGTGGCTGCAGTTAGTGGCCATGGTTTGAGGCATAGATATTGTAAACTTCATCTGAGGCTAAAAGCCTAAGTTGAGGGTATCCCTCATTGTGGTAAAGTAATGATAATAAGGTAGTTAGTTGGGAAAAAAAAGAATCAAGAAAGAAATTAAAAAAAGCATGAACCTAGTGAAGAAAAAGAAGAAAGTGCCTTAAATTGAGAAAAAGGATTAAAAAAAATGAGTTTGAAATCAAGGCACAGCCGAAAAAGAGAAAAGAAGCACTCGAAAAAAGTTCAGAACAGGAGAATAAGAGTGGATTGACTTAAAAAGGTTGGATTATGAAAGCAAAAAGTGTTGGTAAACATGGTTGAAAGATAACTTTAGTCACTATTTGCCAAAAAAACCATACCAAAGCACCATGAACCTATGTTACAAGCCTATAAGTCCTAAAGTGATCCAACTCCACTTCATTACCAAGTCAGAAAATGAATATAGAGGCAAGCATATGGTGTTAGACTGTATGCTTTAATTTCAATTGTGAGAGTGAGCATGTTTCCTCTGTCCCTGAAATCTAAATGCTTTTGAGTAAGTGTGAGGGACTTCTTTTCTAGTGAGGGAATTTTCACTACTTGAGTAGCATATGGCTATACCAACGATTGTGGACGGGTGATGCTCCATAGCTTGTCATAGTTGAATTGTCAGGTATCTCATTATGTACTTGTTTGCCTAATAACTTTTCAATCCTATTTTAAAAATAGTGGTTGGGTATCTGAATCGGAGGAGTTGATATATATGCCATTAGTTTACTTATGATTTATTTCTGCTTGTCTGTGTAGATTGAGTCGTCGCTTGAGCACAAGTTAACAATTCTAAGTTTAGGGTGTTGATGTGCTGCCAAAATGCATCACATTTGGTGCTTGAAACAAGGGATTTTGTGAGTTCTTAAAGCCACTTTTTAATTTTTTGATGTGTTTTTGTGTTAATCTTGTAGAAAAGTTAGGTTGACATGATTTTGTAGAAAAGTTGCAGATTTTGCTGAAGCGTAGGCCATACAAGCCTACCTACGAGTCGTAGCTCACTCTACGAGTCGTAGCTCACTCTACGAGTCGTAGGTGGTGTCATAACAACAATCAAAGACCAAAAATTAGAATCTGCCAAGTTAAGGTAACCCGTACGAGCCCACCCTATGAGTTGTAAGACACACTATGACTCGTATAGGTTGACTCATAGCAAGAATGAGAGAGCCAAAATGTTAGACCAAAAACTAAAGACCAAGCCTACGAGAAAAAACATATGAGTCATAGCCCAAGCAACGATGTACCTATGGGTCGTACCAATTTAGTACAAGATGCCAAGAACCTGATAAGAGACCCTGACTACGACTCGTAGGTCATCCTACGAGACCTACGAGTCGTAATTGCGAGACTTATCAGCTGCCAGTTGTGTTTTCTATGTAAATGCTAGGGTTATTTTGTAAATACTACATATAGATTAAGTTAGATTTTTGAGAGGGAGTTCGACAAGTAGACATTTCACCATTACATTTTGAAGAAATTCTTAGTTTTTTAGGGTAGTTTATTGTTCTCTCTTGGGAAACCCATTATGGGAATTGCAAATCCTACCTTGTACCCATTATTGATCAATCAAGCTTGTGAGTTTGCAAATTGTGATGCTTATCTTCTTTATTGTTATTGGTAAAACTCTCAATTATGTCTACCATGTGCATTTTTGTGTGTTTTGCTTTAGCAATGAGTAGCTAAGCACCCATAACTTGGGGTTGTGGGAACCATAGGTAGTTGACTTGAAATAACCTAGTTTTCTTGCATTTCTAAGATTGGGGTTTTGCATATATTATCTATTTCCCTTCATTTTTATTGTTGTTTGGTGGTGGCCAACACCAAACCTTGCCTACTATCACTATCCCGACCAAGGTAGTGACGAATAGGAAAAGGAAAGTATATGACAAAATTTAATTAATGTGTTCTTATCTAATCAACCAAACATGACCAAGGAAGGTTTACTGGGGCTATTGGTAACGGTTAGTTGGCACGACATGGTGGTCGACCAAGCGCCATAAAGAAACTTGACCTTCACCTTCACAAGAGGGCTGGAAGAACCTAAGTTACCGTCCTTCATGCGAATCACAAATTATAGTTATGTATCTAGGGTAATCAAGTTGACGAACCATGGGGAACACAATCCCTGAGTTGATCCCAAAATTGAGTATTTCCTTGAGTTATAGTTTGTGCTTGTTTTTGTTTGTTTTTGAATCGTAAACTCCCCAGCCCCCCATTTAGAGATTGTAGTCATAAATACTAGAAATGATTAGTAATGAAGTCTTGTATTCAAGCCTTTTATTGCCTATGGATTCGACCTCGGTTAGGTTAATTATTGCTAGCGACCGCTTTCTTGTTAGAGTGTGAACATCATCAAAGATCCACAAGAGTTCATTAGTGAGGTATAGAAAATCTTGAACATCATGGATGTTGGGACGAATTAAAAGGCGGAGATGGCGGCATACCAACTCAAGGGGGTATCCCAAATTTGGAATGAGCAATAGAAGGGTGAGAAGGGTAATGGTTATATGGTACTTTGGGAGGAATCAAAATTGGCCTTCCTTAACCGATTTTTCCCTCTTTAGCTTAGGGAAGGAAAGATGGTGGAGTTTATGAACTTGAAGCAAGGTGTTATGAGTGTGAGGGAGTATGCCCTCAAATGTAATTAACTTTCGAGGTATGCTCCTCACTTGGTGGTCGATCCTAGTTTGAGGATGAATAAGATTATTATGGGGGTTTCCGACTTGGTAAATAGAGAGTGCCTATCCGCTTTGCTAATTAGTGATATGGACTTGCCTCGGTTGATGACTTATGCCGAGCAAATGGAGCAAGAAAAGTTTAGAAAGAGGAAGTGTGATGAGGCCAAGAGGGTTCGTTTTGGAGGTAGGTTTCAGAAGTGTGCTAGATATCATCAAGGTTAAGGACCTCCTGATGCTACTAATAGGAGGTTTGTCAATGACTTTCCTAGGCCTCAAGGTATAGGTGGTGTGGCTTCTAATGATGTATGTCCTAGATGTTGAAAGAATCACAAGGGCCCATGTTTGAGGGGTTCCAATGCATGTTTTGAATGTGGGGAGCTTGGTCACAAGAAGGTGGATTGCCCAAGAAATCATGGCAATGTTTGGGGTGCAAATGGGGTTCCATTGGCTAGAGATGGTCCTCAAGGTGGTGCCCCATCACGCAACCGATTTTATTCTCTACATAGGATAGAAGGGGTCGGTGAGGTCCACGATGTTCTTACCGATATGTTGAAAATCTTTGATCTTGATGTATATGCTTTGCTTGATCTGGGTGCCACCCATTCCTTTGTTACCCCCTTAATTGCTAAAAGTTTCCATGTTGAGTCGGAGTTGTTACATGAGTCATATGAGGTGTCTACTACTATAGGTGCATCCATTGTTGCTAGAGGGGTGTATAGAAATTGTCCAGTTTGCGTCTTGCATAAAATCCTACCTTTGTGATCATGTTGAATTAGATATGGTTTGTTTTGATCTTATTCTTGTGATGGATTGGTTGCATGCATACTATGTTTTTATTGATTGTAGAACCCGTAGGGTCAAGTTTAAATTTCCAATTGAACCTGTCCTTTAGTGTGAAAGTCATGATGTGGTAGTGAAGGGTAGGTCCATCTCATGCATTAAAGCCCATAGTTTGATCTCCAAGGGGTTTTTGCATCATCTTGTGAGGGTTAAAGATGTGCAGTCGAAAGTCCCTTCCATCGAGTCTGTTCTCGTTGTAGGTGAGTTTCTTGATGTCCTCCCGAATGACCTTCCCAGTGTCCCTCATGAAAGGGAGATAGATTTTGGCATAGATCTCCTTTCAGACACTCAACCTATCTCCACTCCCCCTTACCGTATAGCACCAGCGGAGTTGAAGGAGTTAAAGGAACAATTGAAAGATTTGTTGGAGAAGGGATTTATTAGACCTAGCCAATCATCCTGGGGTGTACCAATGTTATTTGTAAAGAAGAAAGATGGGTCATTTTGAATGTGCATTGACTACTGGTAACTCAATAGGGTCACTATGAAGATCAACTCAAGGATTGATGACTTGTTTGACCAACTGCAAGGGGCTAGCTTTTTCTTTAAGATTGATCTTCGGTCCAAGTATCATCAAGTGAGGGTGAGGGAATGTGATATTCCTAAGATGGTGTTCTAGACTAGATATGGGCATTATGAATTTGTGGTGATGTCCTTTGGGTTGACTAATGCACCAGCCATCTTCATGGCCATAATGAATAGGGTCGTCAAACCCTACGTTGATTCCATTGTTGTGGTCTTCATTGATTATATTTTGATCTATTAACATAGTAGGAGAAGCATATGGGTCATTTAAGGGTTGTCTTGCAAATATTGAGGGAGGAGAGATTGTATGCTAAATATGACAAGTGTGAGTTTTTGTTGAAGGAGGTTAAATTCTTGGGTCATGTGGTGTCGGCGGATGGTATTAAGGTGTATCCTAAGAAGATCAATGAGATTCGAAATTGGCCTAGACCATTGACACCATTGGATATTCTGATTTTCTTAGGCCTTGCAAGTTACCATAGAAGATTTGTGGATGGGTTCTTCTCCATTGCTTCCCCTATAAAAAAATTGACTCAAACGAAGGTTAAGTTTGTGTGGACCGATGAATGTGAGAAGAGCTTCCAAACATTGAAAGATAGACTTGTGTCTGCTCCTATATTGTCACTGCCGGATGGGCTTGATGGTTTTGTTGTGTATTGTTTTGCATCTAGAGTTGATTTGGGTTGTGTGCTAATGCAAAATGGTAAGGTTATAGCCAATTCTTCTAGGCAACTCAAAGTGCATGTAAAGCACTACCCTACCCATGATCTTGAATTGGCCGTCGCCATGTTTACATTAAAGATTTGGTGTCATTATTTGTATGGGGTGCATGTTGATGTCTTCGTCGATCACAAGAGCCTCCAATATGTCTTCACATAGAATGATCTCAACTTGAGACAAAGAAAGTGGCTAGAACTTCTTAAGGACTATGACAAGAGTGTGTATTACCATCTGGGTAAGGTAAATGTTTTAGCAGATGCTTTGAGTCGGGTGTCTTTGGGTAGCCTAGCTCATGTGGATGGTGGTGATAGAGAGATGGCTAGGGAGGTGTATAGGTTGGCTAGACTAGGGGTGAGGTTGGAAGATGTGGGTAATGGTGTGGTTGTTGTTGATGGTTCTAAATCCTCTTTTGTTGATGAGGTGATAGCAAAACAAGATCTAGACTCCTCCTTGCTTGAACTGAACGCCTTGGTGAAAGAGAGCAAAATAGAGGTTTTCTCCTAAGGGGGAAATGGGGCCAAGGTAGATTGTATGTGCCATATATCCATGGTTTGAGGGAGAGAATTCTTGATGATGCCCATAACTCTTCTTATTCTATCCACCCCGTTTCCACCAAAATTTATAGAGACTTAAGGGATGTGTATTTGTGGAGAGGCATGAAGAGGGACATTGCTAAATTTTTTTTAGGGTGCCATAGTTTTCAACAAGTCAAATCCGAACTTCAAAGGCTGGGTGGCCTAACCCAAGACATAGAGATTCCTACTTGGAAGTTGGAGGTGATTAATATGGATTTTGTGGTTGGGTTGCCAAAGACTAGAAAAAGTTTTGATTCCATATGGGTGGTGGTTGATAGGATGACGAAATCGGCTCAATTTCTACTGGTTAAGACTACATATGTGGCTGAAGAGTATGCAAGGTTGTATATCCATGAGTTAGTGAGGTTACATGGGGTTCTTTATCCATCATATCGGATCGGGATGCATAATTCACTTCACATTTTTGGAGGTCTTTTCAAAGGGGTCTTGGTACAAAAGTTCACCTTAGCACGAACTTCCACCCTCAAACGAATGGCCAAGCCGAAAGGACAATATAAACACTTGAAGATATTCTTAGGGCTTGTGTCTTTGGAGCTTAAAGGTAGTTCGGATGACCATCTTCTATTGATAGTGTTTGCCTACAACAACAATTATCACTCTAGCATGGGTATGGCTCCATGTGAGGACCTTTATGGTAGATGTAATAGATCACCAGGGGTTTAGTTTATGTAACACCCCACATCTTACATACTAGTACTATGCAAATGAAACATGATATGGCTTTTCAAATTAGCGCCTATTTTTAAAAGTGCTTGAATCTCCAATTAAAGGGTGATATGTATGTCTAACACTAAAGAGGGTCGAGTGTAAATAAGTTTTAAATATAATTGAGGAGATCACGACCTTAAATGAAGTGAGAGAACTAAAGTACTTGTAGGACTTAGGAAACTAGCAGGTGAGTCACCTACTTGCTTAGCTTAAATTGGCTAGCTAAACGGAGACGAGGCCCGACGTCGAATTTGTCCAAGTCTGATAATGGATAAAGTCCGTGTTAAGAGTGTAACTTTAGCCTGTGTTTTACCATCATAAATGGACAATAATTACATCAAAAGATGAATGAGAAAAGGGCCCAAGTACATCACAACCAACTTGACTAATTGGGCCCAAAATAAGTGAAGAGAAATTAGGAAAATGGGTAGCCAAGGCCCATTAACTTTGAGACCCATTTAGGCCCAATTGTGAGGGCCAAGCTGTTGCACCCCAAGCTTATTGATATATGTTAATATGTGGTCAAAAGTTCAAGTGAAAATTGGCCAAATAGAACCTTTAGAAGGGCTCAAAAACAGCCCCTTAAATCATTTCACTTTGGAATAAATTTTCAGCTTCCTAAAGACTCTTCTTTTTCCCTTCACTTCACTTCACAAGGCAGCCAATACAACCCTTTAAGGTTCTTGAAGGAAACCTTAATATTGAAGGATAAGGTAAGAGGAAATATCCATTTTATGTTTTATACTTATCCCATGACAAACAAGAATTATATGCTAGTTACGCTTGTTCTTGAAATTTTGACAACATGTGTCCTAAGGATTGTTGTGAACTTTTCTAGTTATTCAAGAGGATTTTCTCTTCTTGGTTGGATGAATTATGAAGTAATACTTATGTTCTTAACAAGGTCTAGTTTGTTAGTGATGTAACTAAGCTGCTGTAGCACGTTTACAGTCCGCGAAAGTGAGTAATTATGGGATATCACAATTGTGTTCTTGGTACGAACTTCTGGGCTGATGGATGGAAGGCTATTGCCTCACGTCCTTCATGGATAAATTTGTACTGTTCTAGGACATTTTTTAAGGCTATTTTTATGTATACATGTCTTGAGTATAGTTTGGGTAAATTTGAAACAGGTCCGGGATTGTCGACGTCGAAATGTAGCGAAGGGATGTAACGTTATGCCGCCTATTTGTATGTTGCGTAGAATTGTTATGTGTTATGCTTTGTGGGTTGTTATAAGATTGTTATGGCACTATAACAGGATGCTTATTATATGTATACAAGAATGCCTATGAGAAAGTACGATTAGAGGCGGAAAGCTTGAAAGAATATGCTCAGGTTTACAATTATATACTTGATGCCCATATGTTGTTTTTTTATGAGATTGGGCTACCAAGATGTATCTATTGGCTGCTAATGCTAGTTTTATAACCTACTATGTTTTAGATAAATACTTGGAGGAAGGGAAGGTTATCTCAAGGTAATAGTGAGGTCGTACAGCGAAGTATGTAAGGTTACTCGATTTCACACTACTTGGCATGAAATCTAGATTCTTCCTTGGCACATAAAGGCACATAGCAAATCCGAAACGATTTCTAACCATGCCTCCACTCTTTCATATGCTCATATGCTCCCATACATAGTAACCTTCAAATCTGCATGCATACTTGGATACCAAGTTACATGGGTTTTGTTGCTAAATAAAGTTCATGAGTTGTTTCATCTCATACATATTTCATTATTTGTGTAACTTACTCCTTTCAATATGGTGCTGTCTTTTGTAATTATTTACATGTCATATGTTGTACCTATAGTCCTACAGCTCTAATATTATGACCACCAAAAGAATCACATCAAAGGTAATTGAAAGATAAAGTAAAGTATATTGCTTATTGATGGGTGGTAACCCGAGGGGTGGAAGCATCACCTAGCAAGGGTCGATCCTATCATGGGGGTAGCCCAAGGGGTTAAAGAAAAAGCCTAACCTCGATCGATCCCAATATAGATTTACCACTGATCAGCTGGTCATTTGTATTACACGCTGTGCACAAATTATACAGTAAAGGTAAAGTAATAAAAGAACATAAGGTACATGGTCCCACAGTATAAATAAGGGTGATCTTTTATCCTACACCAGTGTATAGTTTCATTTGAGTTGTTACTTCATATACAGTATTTCCTTCCTTACATACTAGTACATTATCTCGTACTGACATCCCTTATGGGGGACCTGCATTTCATGATGCAAGTACAGGTGTTAGTAGATCTCCCCAATAGGAGTACAGGATATCCATTTGTTGTTACCAAGCTCCAGGTTGCTTCGGAGCTTTGTGTGTCTAGAGCTTATATTTTTATGTTGTATAGTTAGTCGTGGTGGGGCCTGTCCCGACCCTTATCAGATACTTTTCCTTGTCTAAAGGCTTTGTAGACTATGTAAATTAAAGTGTGGTCATGTCTCGTACTCTAGACACCATGGCCCCAACGGCCTAGCCATATGTATTTCCTTTTGACTTGTTATTACTATTTACTTTCTTAAAGACATGTTGAATGTAGAAATCCCTTATAATATGTATATAAAGCGCATAGATACAGGTTGGTTCACCCGGGCTTTATCGACAACGGGTGTCAGTCCGCCTTATTGGGATTTTGGGCGTGACAAAAGTGGTATCAGAGCAGGACGTCCTAGGGAGTCTACAAAGCCGTGTCTATGTAGTGTCTTGTTTAGCAATGTGTTGTGCACCACATTTATAAGAAGGAGGCTACGTTGTATTAAGGAGTATTTACTTTCTTTTCATTCTTTAAATCGTCAAGTATGCTAGAAACCAGGAAGAACAAAGTTAAAGGGAAAAGAGTAGAAGTGGTGGTTGGTATACCCAGTCAGGTGAGACAACGAAATGAGGTTCAAGAGGGATCTCTGTCACAGACATCTCCAACCCCTACAGCTCCTGATGAACCCAGAAGTAGTGAAGTTCCCCCAGAACCACCTATCGATGCTACCATACAGGATCTGAGAAATGCGGTCAAACTATTGATTCATATAGTTTTGAGCCAAGGTCAAAGACAGGAAGGTCCAGTCATAGGTGTAGGTGGTGTGAATAGGTCAGCTGGCACGAGGATACGTGATTTCCTTAATTTAGACCCTCTATCCTTCACAGGGTCAGATCTTAATGAAGATCCTTAAGACTTTATTGATCAGATTCAATACACTTTAGATGTTATGCATGTGAGTATTACAGAAGCTAAGTTAGCGACATATAGGTTGAAAGGTGTGGCTATATTGTGGTATGAAGCTTTGAAGCAATCTAAGGGTATAGATGCACCTTCAACTACTTGAAAGGAGTTCAAAGAGGCATTTCTTGACCATTACTTGCCATTAGAGATCTGAGAGGCCCGTGTAGATCAGTTCTTGAATCTCCACCAAGGGAATATGAGTGTGAGGGAGTTTAACATTCAATTTGATTCCCTGGCTATGTATACTCCTAATGTAGCTTCTACTATGGCAGATAGAGCTCATCGATATGTCGATAGATTGGATACATATATGGTCAGAGATTGTACCATTGCTTCCTTGAACAAAGACATGGATATAGCGAGAATGCAAGCTTTTGCACAGAAACTGGAGGATCAGAGGTAAAGGAGAAGGACACAAGAGTTAGAAAGGGCGCAACCCAAGAGGGACAGGTCTACAGGGTAGTTTACACAATCCCAAGGTGAGCGTAGGCCTCGGTTTTCTAATAGACCACCTAGGCCATCATTCCCCTACCTTGCAGCTAGTGCTCCACCATAACTTTAGGGGTCTAGGAGAAATCAGCTTTGTCAAAGAAGTGAAGGGCAAGGCGCCCGGACAACAGGATATTCGCAGGACAACAATTGAACCCTATGCAACCTTGTAAACAGTGTGGAAGAAGCCATTCAGGTATATATCGTGTTGGGACAGATACTTGTTATTGGTGTGATGCGCTAGGGCATATGATGAGAGATTGCTCGAAAAGATGTATGGGTGATGTAAAACAACCTATTGGATCAGCTGTTGCATCATCACCATTAGTTCCTCCATTAGGTAGAGGTCAACAACCAGCTATAGGTCATGTTAGATAAGTTAGAGGGGCTGCTAGCTCTAGCGGAGTCCAGAATCACACCTATGCTCTGGGGATTCGGCAAAATTTGGAAGTTTCACCTGATGTGGTCAAAGGTATATTGTCCATCTTTTCACATAATGTATATGCATTAATTGACCCTGGTTCTACATTATCATACATTACCCCACTAGTTGCTGGAAAGCTTAAGAGAACACCCATTTTATTGAACAAACCATTTGAAGTGTCTACACCAACCGCTGAATCTATTATGGCTAGAAGGATTTATTACGACTGTGTAGTAATTATTTGTGATCATGACACATTGGCTGACCTTGTTGAGCTAGAAATGGTAGAACTTGATGCTATAGTGGGTGTGGATTGGTTAGCATCTTGCTATGCCACCGTGGATTGCCGAACTAAGAGAGTATCCTTCCACTTTCCAAATGAGGCAGTTCTTGAATGGGAAGGCAATGTTGGGGCGCCAAAGGGTAAGTTTATCTCTTATTTTAAGGCAAGAAAGATGATATCTAAGGGGTATATATGTCATTTAGTTAGAGTAATGGATATGGAGGTAGAATCGCCAACTCTTCAATCAGTTTCCATAGTGAATGAATTCGTTGATGTGTTCCCTGAAGAACTTCCAGGCTTACCTCTAGAACGAGAAGTATATTTTAGTATTGACTTACTTCCAGGCACTCAACCTATTTCCATCCCTCCATATAGAATGGCCCTATCAAAATTGCGTGAATTAAAAGAGCTGTTAAAACACTTATTGGAGAAGGGTTTTATAAGACCTAGTGTATCCCCATGGGGTGCACTAGTGTTATTTGTACATAAAATGGATGGAACCTTGAGAATGTGTATCGACTATCGACAATTGAATAGGGTGACAATTAAGAATAAATACACCCTCCCCA
>JAPFFP010045754.1:0-11429 GCA_026153255.1 Solanum medicagineum | reverse complement strand
CACAATACCCTAGTTTTTCTCCATATTGGTTTCCCTCTTATGTTTGGAAGGTTTATTTTCCATTGATTATTGTACCCCCCCCTCCCCCCCCCCCCACCCTGAGAAAGTAAGTTAGTTATTCACTCAAATTACAGTGATTGAATTCTCTTGAGTCTACGTATTTGTCACGACCAAAGCCTAAGGCCTAGAGGTGACGCAGCGCATGGGAAACCCAAAGGGAACCCAGGCTAGCCTCTTAAAACATCTTTACACATCCTTGGTCTCGGAAGAAATAAAAACAAGCATCAAGAGATAATAAAGTGGAGAAACCAGGGCTGAGGGAAACACTTTCATACCATAGACATAAAGAACAATAGATTCAAGGTTCTTAGCATAGATACATAACATGTCCAACAAACACCTCTAATACATAGATAAAAGCAGGGGCCAAGACAAAGCAACCGGACTCACCCTCATAGTCAAAATAGAACATAAGGAAGAATATCTCAGTGCATGATAAGAGAAACATAAACTAAGGTCCCCGAAGTGGAGGACTCACCAACTAACTTGAGTAGTACCGAATTTTCCACGTGGAGGAGGATGATCAACGTTGGCACCATTTTCTACATGGTGATATCATGTAGGGAAGAGTATATGTTAGTACATTTGAATGTATTAGGCATGTAGGCTGCAATGCAACAAGAATTAGGCATTATAGCCAAAATGCATAACAATAGGCAAAAGGCAAATAATATAACAATATGGCAGGTATAATCAATGTATAAGCAAAACATGCTTAAGTAACTCATGATCATATTGGATATCATATGTGTAGAAGAGACCAAGCTAGATTTTTAAGGTACAAACCCTTTAGTGGTTGATAATGATTTCACCCCATCACCCAGGCGCTGTGGTACAGACCCCTCACATATTTGATGATAATAACACCTTATAACCACGGTGGCAAAGTACAAACCCCTCACATGGTTGATGAGTACAAACCCCCACCTCAGTTACCTGGGCTCTTATCCCCCTGGATTGGTTATGGTATAATGCAACACATTATATAGAGTATATCATATACATAAGCTCATTTCATTATCATATATTCATTCATATCATATCGCATGCTTTGGTCCTTCAACTCCTCAAGGACCACATCTGGACATTTTATCAAACACTTAGTGTGTGTAATGCTACTATAAAACCATGAAATATAGTGATGAACTCATGCAAGAAAATCCATTGTAAAACCATCAATCAACACCTTGAAACACCCTCAAGCAATGTATGTTAAAGTCCTATATCGAATCTTACAATAAATCAAAGATTTATAGCTCAAAACATAGCAAAACAGTCACAACTTTACATAGCTTTAACATGGAGTGCAGTGGATTTCATAATATGCAAGACCCATTCATAAATCAACTTTTAAATCATGCAATTTGAGTAAAGGGAGGCTTGGGTATCATGGGTGAAAGGAACCCATGAAAGAAACCCACATACCTTAACTTGAAGATGAACTTGGTGAGGATTGGAGATGGGGACTTGAAGCTTGCAAAAGAACTTCGAAGGAGTATAAACCCCTGTCCGGTTGGTGATAATCACACCCATCACCCTAGTGAATGAGTATAAGCCCCCATCCGGTTACTCGACCCTTTTCCCCTGGGTTGGGCATAGTCTATGCAACACTTTATATAGGATTCATCATAAGCTCTAATGCAATACCTCATATAGGAATAATCATGTTCGTAAGCTCATTTAATCATCATTTCATCATCATATAATCATCATAACATCATTCATTTCATATCTCATGCTTTGGACCTTCAATTCCTCAAGAAACCATAACCAGACATTTTATCAAACACCTTCGGTGTATGTCATGGGGGTAAAAGAGCATGCAATTTAAAGATGAAATCTTGTAGGAAAATTAGTGGTAAAACGTTTATTCAACACGTTGCAACACCCCCTAAACATTAACATCAAAACTCCTCATCATCCCAACATTAGATCCAAGATTTGAATCTCAAAACATGCTAAAACGACCATAATTTCATGTATTAAAATCACTGTGCAGTAAATTTCTCAATATTCAAGGCCCATATGTAAAATCAACTTTAAATCATGCAGTAATAAGTAGAAGAGGGTTTAGGCACCATGGGTGAAAGGACCTAATAGTTCAACACCACATACCTTAGCTTTGGAGAAGTTCTTGGTGAAAGTTGATAATGGAGACTTGAATCTTGAAGAGAATCCGTAAATCCGGATTAGGGTTTTGGATCTTGGTTTTTGAGAGTAAAATAAGACTAAGTCTGGGAATGAGTTTTGGGAAATGTATAGGGTGATATAAGAGTGAAATAATTCTAAGTATAATTGAAAACACGCTTGGGAAATTTGGGCCCAACACTTAGAAAATAATATTGAGCAGGCTAAAAAAAAAAGACAGTACCTAGATACACATCTCCGCGCTGGGGAGGCAATGTGGAAACTCCAATTTTTCATGACGCGAAAAGCTCTCTGGAATTTCATAAATTGATTTCTTCACTTTAAAATCGAGGTTAGACCCTTGTCACCCTAATTAGGACCCCCCCTCCCCCTCCCCCCCGAATAAGAATATGTAGTTGAATTTTCAAAAGACCAAAAGGATTTTAGATATAAAGAAATCAAAATTTTGGGCATTTCGAGACACGTTTTTGGGCATTCCTAGGCACGATTTTGGGCACTTTTTGGGGTCATTTCAATATCTCCCCCTTGGAAACATTCGTCCCTGAATATAGAAGAGACATATAAGACAAGAGTGATCATGAACAAATCAACCCCAACAAGACTGCAACATAACATGTAAACCACCCTTTACAAGTTCTCAACTTAAGTGTAAAATCATCATAAGTTTACCAACTTAAACATGAATGCATATGAATGACTTAGCGGCTGAAATGTAAGGTTTTAAGTCACATATGGAACTTAGGAGTAATACCTTAGGCTCTACTGGAGTGGAAGAGATAAGGGTACCTCTTTCGCATTTCTGCTTCGGCCTCCCAAGTAGCACTTTCGACTTGTTGGTTCTTCCAAAGGACCTTAACGGATGCTACCTCCTTGTTTTCTCAATCTCTTCACTTACCTATCCAAGATATGAACTGGCACCTCCTCACAAGTTAATTTTCCCTTAATAATCCCCACAACATCAAGAGGTACAATGGCATTAGGATCACCAGCACATTTTCTCAACATAGAGACATGGAATACCAGATGTACCAAATTCATTTCACTAGGCAACTTCAACTCATAAGCTACCTTGCCAACTCTCTTTATCACCTCACAAGGACCAACATACCTTGGACTTAGCTTCCCTTTTTTGCCAAATCGGACCACACCTTTCATTGGAGAAACCTTCAAACAGACCCAATCACCCACTTGGAATTCTAGGTCGCTTCTCCGTACATTAGCATAGGATTTTTGATGACTTTGGGTTGTCCTCAATCTTTCCCTAATCATCTTAACCTTCTCAAGAGCATCCATAACTAGATCCGGCCCCAACAAATCCACCTCTCCAACATCAAACCAACCCACCGGTGATCTACAATGTCTCCCATAAAGAGCCTCAAAAGGAGCCATATCGATACTAGAGTGGTAGCTATTATTGAAGGCAAACTCAATCAATGAGAGATAGTCATCCCAACTACCTTTAAGCTCCAAGGCACAAGCGTTAAGCATATCTTCATGTGTTTGAATTGTCATTTTGGCTTGGCCATCCGTTTGAGGGTGAAAGGCCACACTAAGGTGAACTTTGGTTCCAAGACCCCTTTGAAAAGATCTCCAAAAGTGTGAAATAAGTTGTACACCACGATCCGATATAATGGATAAGGGAACCCCATGCAACCTCACTAACCATGGATGTACAACTTTGCATACTCCTCAGCCCCATATGTAGTCTTGACCGGTAGAAAGTGAGCCTATTTCGCCATCCTATAAGCCACCACCCATATGGAATCAAAACCTTTCCTAGTCTTGGGAAATCCAACCACAAAGTCCATGTTAATTACCTCCCATTTCCAAGTAGGAATCTCTATATCTTGGGTTAGGCCACCCGGCCTTTGGTGTTCGTCGTTGACTTGTCGACAACTATGTCAACCGGAAACAAAATTGGCAATATCTCTCTTCATGCCTCCCCACCAATACACTTCCCTCAAGTCTTAATACATTTTGTTAGAGCCGAGGGGTGGATAGAATAAGAGGAATTATGGGCTTCATCAGAATTCTCTCCCTCAAACCATCAACACATGTCACACACAACCTTCCTTGGTGTCTAAGGGCCGCATCTCCCCCTTGGGAGAAAAGCTCTATCTTGCCCTCTCTCAACAAGGCCTTCAACTCAAGCAACAAGGAGTCTAGATCTTGTTTAGCTATCACCTCATCGATCATGGAAGTTTTAGAACCATCAACAACAACAACACCATCATCCACATTCTCCAACCACATCCCCAATCTAGCCAACTTATGCACCTCCCTAACCATCTTCCTATCACCACCATCCACAAGAGCTAGCTACCTATTAACACCCGACTCAAACCATCCGCCACAATATTAGCATTAACAGGATGATAACGCACACTCAAGTCATAGTCCTTAAGGAGCTCTAGTCGCCTTTTTTGTCTCCAGTTAAGATGTTTTTGAGTGAAGACATATTGGAGGCTCTTATGGTCGATGACGACATCAACATGCATCCCATATAAGTAATGTCGCCAAATATTTAATGCAAACACCACAGTAGCTAATTCAAGATCATGGGTAGGGTAGTTTTTCATGCACCTTGAGTTGCCGAGAAGAATAGGCTATTACCTTACCATTTTGCATTAGTACACAACCCAAACCAATGCTAGATGCATCACAACACACAACAAAACCCTCAAGCCTATACGGTAGAGATAATATAGGAGCGGACACAAGTTCATCTTTCAATGTTTGGAAGATTTTCTCACATTCGTCGGTCCACACAAATTTCACCTTCTTTTGAGTCAAGTTTGTCATAGGAGAAGCAATGGAGGTAAAGGGGGTCAATGGTCTAGTACAATTCCTAATCACATCGGGTTTCTTGGGATCCACTTTTATGCCATCACCCGACACCACATGACCCAAGAATGCAACCTCCTTCAACCAAAATTGACACATATCATATGTAGCATACAATCTCTCCTCCCTTAACCTTTGAATCATAACCCTCAAATGACCCTTGTGCTCTTTCCTACTATTAGAATAAATCAAAATATCATCAATGAAGACCTCCACGAAGGAATCAAGGTAGGTCATGAAGACTCTATTCATTAGTTCCATGAAAATGGCAGGTGCATTAGTCAACCCAAAGGACATCACCACAAATTCATAATTCCCATATCTAGTCCAGAAGGCCATCTTGGGAATATCACACTCCCTCACCCTAACTTGATTGTATCCAGACTGAAGATCAATCTTAGAGAAAAAACTAGCTCCTTGCAATTAGTCAAACAAGTCATCAATCCTTGTAAGAGGATATCTATTCTTTATAGTGACCCTATTGAGTTGTCGATAATCAATGCACATTCGGAGTGACCCATCCTTCTTCTTTACAAACAACACCGGTGCACGCCAAGGGGATTGTATAGGTCTAATAAACCCCTACTCCAACAAATCCTTCAATTGCTCCTTTAACTCATTCAACTCCGTCAGGGCCATACGCTATGGGGGAATGGAGATAGGTTGGGTGTCGGGAAGAAGATCTATACCAAATTCTACCTCCATTTTGGGAGGGACACCGGGAAGGTCATTTGGAAAGACATTAAGAGACTCATTCACAACCAGAACCAACTCAATGGAAGGGACTTTGGACTCCATATCTTTGACTCTCACAAGATGATACAAACACCCCTTGGAAATCAACCTATGGGCTTTAATGCATGAGATGAACCTACCCCTCACTACTATATCATGACCTTCCCACTCAAGGACGGGTTTATTTGGAAATGAAAGATGACCCTGCGGGTTTTACAATCAATAGAACCATAATATGCATGTAACCAATCCATCCCAAGAATAACATCAAAATCAACCATGTCTAATTCTACAAGATCACAAGGTAGGATTTTATGCAATATGCAAACCAGATAGTTCCTATACACCCTCTTAGCAATGATGGATGCACCAATAGGAGTTGACACTTCATATCACTCATGCAACAACTCCGACTCAATATGGAACTTTTTAGCAACAAAGGAGGTAACAAAGGAAAGGGTGGCACCCGGATCAATCAAAGTATATACATTATGATTAAAGAATTTCGACATACCGGTAACAACATCGGGGGCCTCACCAACCTCTAGCTTCCCATGTAGAGTATAAAAGTAATTGTGCCTTGGGGCACCACCTTGAGGACCACCTCTACCCAATGGGACCACATTTGCACCCCAAACCTTGCCACAGTTTCTTGGAAAATCAATCCTCTTGTGACCAAGCTCCTCACAACTAAAACATTCATTGGTACTCTTTAGACATGGGCCCTTATAGCCTCCTCCACACCTAGGACACGTGTCGATGGGAGACACACTGCCATCATTACCTTGAGTCCTAGGGAAGTCAATGGCAAACCCCCTATTAGTAGCATGAGGAGGCCTGGGGACTTGAAATCTAGCACCCCTTTGGATCTTGCCCTCAAGGCGGGCTCTCTTGGCCTCATGGCCCCTCCTCTTTCTCAACTATTCTTCTTTCATTTGCTCGACATATGTCATCAACCGAGACAAGTCCATGTCACCAATAAGCATTGCGGATCGACACTCTTCACTTATCAAATCGGAGACCCCAATAACAAACTTATTCATTCTTAACCTCGAATCGGCCATCAAGTGAGGAGCATACTTTGAAAGTTGGTTAAGTTTGAGGGCGTACTTCCTCATACTCATACCACCTTGCTTCAAGTTCATAAATTCAACTAACTTCGCTTCCCTAAGCTCAAGAGGGAAGAACCGCTTAGGGAAGGCCAACTTGAATTCCTCCTAAAGCACCACATAGCCATTACCTTTCTCACCTCTTCATTGGTCAGACAAAATTTGGGCAACCTCCTTGAGTTGGTACGCCACTAACTTCGCCTTCTCAATTGGCCCCATACCCATAATATAAAAGATTTTGTTGATTTCATCAATAAACTCTTGTGGATCTTCATCCACCTTCGATCCATGGAAATCTAGAGGATGCATCCTCATCAAATCACTTATCCTATTTCCCGTGGTAGTAGCATGAGGGGATTGGGCCTCTTGTTGAACTTGATTGGCCACCACTTGGGCAAGCATAGTAAGGGCATCCCGGAGCTCACCATTGGTAGGTTGCTCCTCGAGAGTTTGGGACTGCCTTCGTCTAATATTAGGCATGGTCTAGCATCACAAAGAACAATTGTTAGGGGGGAATAATCATCAAAACTCTATAGCACGACTTAGGATATGAAGAAGGGAAAATTTTCCTAAAACACCTCATAGCCTCCTATTCATAGTCATGGCGCGGTTAATAACCATGAATAGGACTTTAATCGACGCGGTGGGTTGGACTCTGAGGATCTATCAACCTAGTGCTCTGATACCAAGTTTATCACGACCCAAGCCAAGGTCCTAGACGTGACACGGCTAATAGGGAACCCGAAGAGACCCTAAACAAGCCTCTTAGCATATTGTCATACATCCTTGGTTGCGGAAGCATAAAAAGGACATATTCAATTAAAGTAAGAGCAAGGGGACTAAGGGAAACTTGCATAAAAATTGAAGTCAAAAGTTAAGAGTCAAGTTCATATGTAGTACACACCTTGTCCAACATAGACCTCTAAAACATAGAAAGAGAGGGGGCCAAGACATGGTAACCGGGCTCACCCTCATAGTCAATTATAACATAAGGTAGTGTTTTAATACTTAGATAGTAGGGAAAAGATATAACCCAAGTCCCCGAAATGGAGGACTCACCACAAGCTTAGAGTAGCACGGTCTAACCATGTGGAGGAGGAAGATGATCAACTCGGGCACCGGTTCCTACATGGTTATATCATGTAGGTAAGAGTATGCATCAGTACGTTTGAATGTACTAAGTATGTGGGATGCAATGAAACAATAGATTGGTATCACAATCCAAAATGCAAGATGATAGGCAATAGACATAGCATAGCAATATGGCATGTATGATCAATGCATAAGTAAAACATGCTAAGAAAATCATGCTCGTATAGAATATCATATGTGAAGATGAGACCAAGATAGCTCTCCAAGTTACAAACCCCTAGGTAGATTGGTGATGATCGCACCCATCACCCTAGTGAATGAAAATAAACCCCCATCTAGTTGGTGATGATCGCACCCATCACCCTAGTGAATGAGTATAAATCTCCATCTGGTTACCCGACTCATTTTCCTCGGGTTGGGCATGGTCTATGCAACACTTTATATTGGATTCATCATAAGCTCTAATGCAATACCTCATATAGGAATAATCATGTTCATAAACTCATTTGATCATCATATAATCATCACAACATCACTTATATCATATCTCATGTTATGTACCTTCAATTCCTCGAGAAATCATAGCCGGACATTTTATCAAACACCTTGGAGGGTGTAATGTGGGTAAAAGAGCATGTGATTTAGAGATGAAATCATGCAGGAAAATCAGTGGTTAAACCTTTAATCAACACCTTGCAACACCCCCAAGACATTCATATCAAAACCCCTCATCAATCCCAACATTAGATCCAAGATTTAAAGCTCAAAACATGCTTAAACAACCATACTTTCATGTATTAGAATCACTGTGTAGTAAATTTCTCAATATTCAAGACCCACATGTAAAATTAACTTTCAATCACGCAATATTAAATAAAAGAGGGTTTAGGCACCATAGGTTAAAGGACCTAATAGTTCAACACCAGATACCTTAGCTTTGGAGAAGTTCGTGGTGAAGGTTGATAATGGAGACTTGAAGCTTGAAGAGAATCTTTAAATCCTAATGAGAGTTTTGGGACTTGGGTTTTGAGATCAAAATAAGACTAAGTGTGGGAATGGGTTTTGGGAATTGTTTAGGGTGATATAAGAGTAAACTAATTCTAAGTATAAGTGAAAACACGCTTAGGAAATTCGGGCCCAACACTTAGAAAAACAAATATTGGAGTAGGCTAAAAAAAAGACAGCGCCTAGATATACATCTCCAATTCGCATAGGCGACGCAGAAACTCCAATTACACTGCTCCGCATCACGGAAGCGATGTGAAAAGCTCTCTGGAATTTCATAAATTTATTTCTTTGCTTTAAAATTGAGGTTAGACCCTTGTCACCCTAATTTGGACATCCCAAACAAGAATATGAAGTCAGATTTTTGAAAAAACAAACGGATTCTTTTTAGATATAAAGAAATCAAAATTTTAGGCATTCCGAGGCATGTTTTTGGGCACTTTTTGGGGTCATTTCAATGAAGATCTAGAAGAGTTAATTAATACGGTCTATAAGATCTTGAATATCGTGGGTGTTGGGCTGAACGAAAAGGTGGAGTTAGTGGCACACCAACTCAAAGGGGTAGCCCAAATATGGTATAATCAATGGAAGGGTGAGAAGGGAATTGGTAATGTGGTTCTTTGGGTGGAGTTCAAATTGGATTTCCTTAATCGCTTTTTCTCTCTTGAGCTCAGGGAAGCTAAGTTGGTAGAGTTTATGAACTTGAAACAAGGTGCTATGAGTGTGAGGGAGTATGCCCTCAAGTTTAATCAACTTTCAAAGTATGCTCCTCATTTGATGGTCGATCCTAGGTCTAGGATTAATAAATTCATGATGGGGGTCTCCGTCTTGGTATGTGAAGAATGTTGGTCCACCATGCTAATTAGTGGCATGGACTTGTCTCGGTTGATGACCTATGCCGAGCAAATGGAGGAGGAGAAGTTAAGGAAGAGAAGGGGGTATGAGGCTAAAAGGGCCCATCTTGGGGGTAAGTTCCAAAGGGGTGTCCGGTTCAATCAAGGCTAAGGGTCTTATCATGCTACTAATAGGGGATATTCCAATGACTTCCCTAGGCCTCAAGTTGTTGGTGTTGTGGGTCCTAATAATGTGTGTCCTAAATGTCGAAGGGGTCATAGGGGCCCATGTTTAAAGGGTTCTAGTACATGCTATGAATGTGGGGAGCTTGTTCACAAGAAGATAGATTATCCAAGAAACTATGGCAAAGGCCGGAGTGCAAATGCAGTTCCATTGGGTAGAGGCGGTCGTCAAAGTGTTGCCCCAAGGCACAATTGATTTTATGCTTTACATAGGAGGCAAGGGGTTGGTGAGGTTCCCGATGTTATTACCGATATATTGAAAATCTTTGACTTTGATGTATATGTTTTGATTGATCCGAGTGCCACTCTTTCCTTGGATATCCCTTTTGTTGGTAAAATGTTCCATGTTGACCCGAGTTATTGCATGAGTCATATGAAGTGTCTAATCCTATTGGTGTCTCTATTGTTACTAAGAAATTTATAATTTTGTCCTATTTGCATTGTGCATAAGTTTTTGCCTTGTGATCTTGTTGAATTAGACATGGTAGATTTTGATGTCATTCTTGGGATGGATTGGTTGCATGCCTATTATGCTTCTATTGATTGTAGAACCCATAGGGTCAAGTTTTACTTCCCTAATGAACCCGTCCTTAAGTAGGTTAGTCAAGATGTGGTGGTCAAGGATAGATTCATTTCTTGCATTAAAGCCCGTAAATTGATCTATAAGGGGTGTCTTTACCATCTAGTGAGGGTTTAAGATGTGGAGTCCAAAGTCCCTTACATAGAGTTGATTCCAGTTGTAAATGAGTTTCTTGATGTCTTCCCAAATGACCTTCCCGGTATTTCTCCAAGAAGGGAAATATATTTTGGTATAGACCTCCTCCCCTATAATCAACCTGTCTCCATTCCCCCATACTGTATGGCCCTAGCAGAGTTGAAGGAGTTAAAGGAACAATTGAAAGATTTGATAGAGAAGGGATTTATTAGGCCTAGCCAACCACCTAGGGGTGCTCTGGTGTTATTTGTGAAGAAGAAGGATGGGTCACTTAGAATGTGCATTGACTACTGGCAACCCAATAGGGTCACCATCAAGAATAGGTATCCTCTTCCAAGGTTTGATGATTTGTTTGACCAATTGCATCGGGCTAGCATTTCTCTAAGACTGATTTTTGGTTCGAGTATCATCAAGTGAGGGTGAGGGAATGTGATATTCCCAAGATAGCTTTTGGACTAGATATGGGCATTATGCGTTTGTTGTGATGTCGTTTGGGTTCACCAATGCCCGACCTGTAACACCCCACACCTTACAATACTAGTATAATTCAAAGGAAACATGACATTATTTGGACAAATTGACGCTAAATTTTAAAAGTGCTTGAATCTCGCGTTAATGGGCTATATGTACATCTAGCAATTAAGA
>JAPFFP010045752.1:0-11431 GCA_026153255.1 Solanum medicagineum | reverse complement strand
CCTTTAAGCGTTAGACGCACATATAGCCCATTAACACGAGATTCAAGCACTTTTAAAATTTAGCGTCAATTTGTCCATTACATGTCATGCTTCATTTGAATTGTGCCAATATTGTAAGGTGTGGGGTGTTACATCCTCCCCCCCTTAGGAACATTCATCCTCGAATGACTTCTTCATGATCTACATCATGCTTTAGATGTAAGCACAAGGCGTTCCCCCCCCCCCCCACCGAATGCTCTTTTTCCCTTCTAGATCATGCCGCTACCAAGAGGAAGACTAAGGAGAGCCTTACACCCGAGGAGCCACTGGCTCCTCCTGCTCCTCAAGCTCTTCAAGATGGAGGGGTGGCCCTAGATGAATTTTGAAATTCCATTACTCTATTGGCCCATGCTATGACCAACCAATTGAACCAAGGGGCCCAACCTCATCATGTTCCTACTCCGACCTCAAGGGTGAGGGACTTTACAAGGATGAACCCTTTGGAGTTTCATCAGCCTAAGGCGGAGAAAGATCCCTAAGAGTTCGTCGATAAGGTTTATAAGGTGCTATCTATCATGGGTGTAAATTTGGAGGAGATGGTAGAGCTAGCGGCCTACCAACTAAAGGTGTGGTCCAAATTTGGTTTGCTCAATGCAAAGTGGAGGTTAGAGACAATAATGTTATTCCTTGGGAAGAGTTAAAAGCCGCCTACCTCAACAAGTCCTTCCCCATTTTCACGACCCAAGCATATACCCTAGATGTGACACGACTCAAGGGGAACCCAAAGGGACCCCAAGCAAGCCTCTTAGCATATCATTACACACCCTTGGTCACGGAGCAATAAAATAACAACAAGACATAGTAAATAGGGGTAACTGGGGCTAAGCGACATCTTTCATATCATAAACAACAAGAATCAAGAGAGAGTCAAAGCTTATAACATTACACATGACATGCCCAACAACACCTCTACAACATAGGTAAGAGCGGGGGCCAAGACAAGCAACCGGGCTCACCCTCATAGTCAACGTATACATAAAAGAAAGATAGTATTAAAGCATAACATGATATCATAAGCATAGTCCCTGGAATGGAGGACTCACCAACAAGTTTGAGACAAATCGTACTATCCACATGGAGGAAGATGCTTAAATGGGGCTCCGATTCCTACATAGTGACATCATGTAGGCATAGAGTATGCATTAGTACGTTTGAATGTACTAAGTATGTATGATGCAATGCAACAAATGATAAGCACCATAAACAAAATCCATAACATAGGGAATGAATAAGCACATAGCAATATGGCATGTATGAATGATGCTTGGAGTAAACCATGATTATATAGAATATAACCCATGTGTAAGGAGAGACCATATTAGTGAATATCCAAGGCCTACCACCTCCTTGGAGAGGCGCATGAGGTACAAACCCCTTCATGTGGTTGATGAGGTACAAACCCCCCAATCATGAGGAAGAAGAGCCTGTACACTCAAGTAGCAACCGGCTCCTCCCGCTCCTCAAGATTCTCAAGAAGGAGGGGTAGGCCAAGAAGAATTTCGAGATGCTATAGCAATGTTGGCTCATGCCATGACCAATGAAATTAACCAATGGGCCCAAGCCCCTCATGCTCCTACTCCGGCCTTGAGGGTGAGGGATTTTACTAGGATAAAACCACCGGAGTTCCATGTGTCCAAGGTGGATGAGGATCCCCAAGAATTTATTGATGAGGTATATAAGGAGTTTTCCATTATGGGGGTTATTTCGGAGGAAAAAACGGAGTTGGCGGCCGACCAACTGAAAGGAGTAGTTCAAATTTGGTTTACTCAATGGAAGATGGAGAAGTGGGATGGTGATGCTATCCCTTGGGAGGAATTCATTGCGGCATTTCTCAACCAGTTCGTTCCAATTGAGCTAAGGGAGGCAAAGACGATAGAATTTATGAATCTAAATCAAGGGTCTATGAGTGTGAGGGAGTATCCCCTCAAGTTTAACCAACTCTCCTAGTATGCGTTGGTATAATTGGTTGCCGAGCCAAGTTCAAGGATGACCAAATTTGTGTCAGGTGTGTCTAACTTGGTGAATAAGAAGTATCATACCACCATACTAATAGGTGATATGGACTTGTCCTACCTCCTGAAATATGCTGAACAACTAGAAGGGGAAAAACTTAGAAAGAGAAAAAGTGGTGAGTCTAAGGGGGCTCGATTTGAAGGTGGGTCCAAGGCTCTAATGGTGGCCAATTTCCTCAAGGCCACAATTTCCAAGGCCAAGGGTCATCCAGTGCTTCCAACAAGAGGTTTGCCCAAGGTAGGGTGCCTAATAAGAGGTTCCAAGGTGGTAGTGGAGGAATGATAAAGCCTGGATGTCCAAGGTGTTGAAAGAATCATAGTGGTCCTTGTTTAAGAAATTCAAATGCTTGCTTTGGTTGTGGTGAAGTTGGCACGAGGTTTTTGATTGTCCTCCTGCTCAACCCAAAGGTGTAGATGGTTGTCCATAAGGTCAAGGTGCAAATGCGTATCAAAGGGGAAGAGAAGGCCAACATGGGGGTGCACCAAGGCAAAATAGATTCCATGCTCTTCAAGGGAGACAAGGGGTGAATGAGGTGCCCAATGTCGTCACCAGTATGTTAAAGGTTATTGATTTTGATGTGTATGCATTGATAGACCTAGGATCCACTCTTTCTTTTATTACTCCTTTTGTTGCCAAAAAGCTTCATGTTAGTCCCGAATTTTTGTGTGAACATTATGAAGTGTCTAGCCCCATTGGTGAGTCCGTTGATGCTAAAAGATTCTATAGAAACTTCCTCGTGTTCATTTTATATAAAATCTTGCCTTGTGATTTCGTTGAATTATGTATGGTGGATTTTGAAATCATTCTTGGGATGGATTGGTTGTATGCATTTTATACTTCTATTGATTGTAGAACCCATAGGGTTAATCTCCAATTCCCCAATGAGCCCGTCCTTGAGTGGGAAAGTCATGATGTGGTGGTCAAGGGTAGATTCATTTCTTGTCTTAAGGCCTAAAGTTGATTCCTAAAGGTTGTCTTTATCATCTTGTGAGGGTTAGGATGTGGATTCAAAAGTCCTTCCTATTGAGTCGGTTTCGGTGGTTAATGAGTTTCGTGGTGTCTTTCCCAAAGAGCTTCCCGGTGTCCCTCCTAAAAGGGCAATAGATTTTGGTATATACCTCCTTTCTGATACTCAACCCATTTCTATTCCCCTTATCGTATGGCCCCGACAGAGTTGAAGGAGTTGAAGGAGCAATTGAGGGATTCATTGGAGAAGTGCTTTATAAGGCCTACTAAGTCACCTTGGGGTGCACCGGTGTTATTTGTGATAAAGAAGGATGGTTCTCTTAGAATGTGCATTGATTATCGGCAACGTAATAGAGTCACCATAAAGAACAAGTACCCTCAACCAAGGATTGATGACCTTTTCGATCAACTTCAAGGGGCTAGTCACTTTTCTAAGATTGATCTTCGGTCCGGGTATTACCAAGTGAAAGAGACGGAGTGTGACATTTCCAAGACAACTATCAAGATTAGGTATGAGCACTTTGAGTTTTTGATTATGTCTTTTAGATTCACTAATGCACCGACTATATTTATGGATCTTATGAATAGGGTCTTTAAACCCTACTTGACTTGTTTGTGGTGGTGTTTATTGATGATATCTTGATTTATTCCCATAGTGAGAAAGAGCATGTGCATCACTTGAGAGTGGCATTGCAAATCATGAGGGAGGAGAGGTTATATGCAAAATATAAGAAATGTGAGTTTTGGTTGAAAGAGGTTGCTTTTCTAGGGCATGTGGTGTCGGGTGATGGCATTATGGTGGATCCTAAGAAAATGGAGGTGATTAGAAATTGGCCTAAACCTTTGACCCATCGGACATTAGAAGTTTGGTAGGTTATTATCGGTGCTTTGTGAATGGTTTCTCTCTCATTGCTTCTCCTATGACTAAATTGACACAAAAGAAGGCGAAATTTGTGTGGACCTATGAGTGTGAAAAGAGTTTCTAAACTTTGAAGGATAAGCTTATCTCCGCTCCTATCTTGGCTCTACCGGAAGGGATGGAAGGATTTGTTATATATTGTGATGCCTCAAGAATAGGTTTGGGATGTGTTTTCATGCAAAGTGGTAAGGTTATGCATATGCCTCTAGACAACTTAAGGTGCATGAGAAGAATTATCCCACCCATGATCTTGAATTGGTGGTTGTGGTATTTGCTTTGAAAATTTGGCATCACTACTTGTATGGGATTCATGTTGATGTGTTCACCAACCACAAGAATCTCCAATAAGTGTTCATCCAAAAAGATCTTAACTAGAGACAAAGAAGGTGGTTAGAGCTCCTTAAAGATTATGATATGAGTGTACACTATCACCTCTACAAAGATAATGTTGTGGCCGATGCTCTCTGTAGGGTGTCTATGGGTAGTCTAGCTCATGTTGATGATAGTTGAAAAGAGGTGGCTAGAGAGGTCCACTAGTTAGATAGATTGGGGGTTAGGTTGGATGAAGTTGATAATGGGGGTATAGTGGTTGTTGACGGTTCTAAGTCTTCTTTGATTGAGAAGCAAAGGCAAAACAAGATCTTTACTCCGCCTTACTAGAGTTGAAAGCCTTAGTGTGAGATGGTAAAGTGGAGGTTTTCTCCTAAGGGAGAGATAGTTCCCTTAGGTACCAAGGTAGATTGTGTGTGCCAAATGTAGATGATTTGAAAGAATTGATCTTGAAGGAAGCCCATAATTCATCCTATTCCATTCACCCCAGTTCTACAAAGATGTATAGAGACTTGAGGGAAGTGTATTGGTAGAGTGGTATGAAGAGAGACATTGCCAAGTTCATATGTGGATGTCACAATTGCCAACAAGTGAAAGTCGAACATCAAAGGTCGGGTGGCCTAGCCTAAGGCATAGAAATTCCTACTTGGAAGTGGGAAGAGATGAACATGGATTTTGTGGTTGGGTTGCCTAAGACTAGGAAGCATTTTGACACTATTTGGGTTGTTATGGATAGAATGACAAAGTCGGCTCACTTCCTGTCGGTCAAACCTGCTTATAGTGCCGAAGATCACGCCAAGTTGTATATACATGAGTTTGCTAGATTGCATGGAGTGCCCTTGTTTATCATTCGGATCATGGTGCTCAATTCACTTATGAGTTTTGGAGGTCTTTCCAAAGAGGTCTTAGTACCAAGGTTAAGCTTAGCACGACCTTTCACCCTCAAATGGATAGTCAAGCCTAGAGGACTATCCAAACTCTTGAGGATATGCTTAGAGCTTGTGTTTTGGAGTTTAAGGGTAGTTGGGATGAACATCTTCCACTCATTGAATTTGCTTACAACAATAGCTACCACTCAAGAATTGGTATGGCTCCTTTTGAAGCTCTTTATTGTAGGTAATGTAGATCCTTGGTTAAGTGGTTTGAAGTGGTGGCAAGAAGGGGAAATTAAGCCCAAGGTTTATGGGTCCTTATAAACTTTTGAGGGGAGTGGGTAAGGTTTCATATGAGTTGGAGTTGCCTATGGAGATAGACATAGTTCATCCAGTCTTCCATGTGTCCATGTTGAGAAAGTGTGTGTTGGACCCAAGTGCCGTAGTGCCCTTGCATGTTGTGGGTGTTGCAGGAGATAATTTGACTTATGAGGAGGTCTCGCTGGAAATTTTGGATAGACAAGTGAAGAGATTGAGAAACAAGGATATAGCTTCCGTCAAGGTCCTTTGCAGGAACCAACAAGTCAAAAGTGCCACATGGGAAGCTGAGGCGGACATAAGAAAGCGATATCCGTATCTCTTTCACTCTACTCAATCCTAAGGTACTAATTTAAGTCCCCTATATGATGTCAAGTCATAAGTTTCAACCCTTATGTCATTTTTAATGCATTGATGATCACGACAACAAGTTTATGGTGATTTTTGACATTCATGTTGAGATTTTGAAAATGATGTTTAAATACGTTTGTTGCATTCATGTCGGGCTGAAATCTTCATGATTACTTCTCTTATGTACATTTCTTTCATATTCGGGGACGAATATTCCCAAGGGGAAATATTGAAATGCCCCAAAAACGCCCCAAAATGTGCTTTGGAAATGCCCATAATCGTAATTTTTATACATCTCTAAATCTGTGCACGATATCAAAAATTTGACTTCATATTCTTGATCAGAGGGCGAAATTGAGTGGTAAATGGGTATAACCCCAATTTTAGAGGACCCGTAATGAAAAATAATTTTCACAAAAAATAAATTTTTAGTATCTATCCGCGTCCTAGCCGCTATGCGCCAGGCGCGCGGATCAGTTTTGAAGTTTCCTGCACAATGGGTCCATGTCGCGGACCTAATGTGGACCAGTGTATTATTTTCCTTGGTTTGTTATTTTGGCCCAAGGGCCTTGGGGTGATAGCCCTATGTCCAGTTATGCGTGAAAACACCTATACGTAGCTATTTTTCCACTCTATATCACTCACGACCCTCTCAAAAACATCTCCAAGACTTAGCTAAATATTTTATCCAAATTCAAGTGTCTCAAGCTTAATTTTGGATATCAAGAACTCCATTCAAGCTTCAAATCTCCTTCACGTCTACATCAAGGAATCCCTAAATTTAGTATGCGGGTTTCATCCATTGGGTCTTTTCATCCATGGAGCCAATCTTCCTATCTTATGAAAATTGCATGTTTTCAAGTTGTATTATCCATGGGTATCTTTTATTATGGATCATAAGCATGAAATCTGTTGGGTTTTTATGAAATTTTGATTAAATATGCATGTCTATCTATCTCAAGCTTGTAGTATGAGTTGGTTTTGTCTATTGAGACTATGTATGTTTTGAGCTATGAAACTATGATCTATTATGAGATCTAATCATAGATTTCAAGGTACCTCACATGAGGGTTTTGCAATATGTTGGTGGGTTGATTTGTATTGAGTTTTCTCACATGATTTCACTCTTGAATTGCATGATTTTGAACAAGCATTACACACCCACTAAGTGTTTGATAATATGTCAAGTCAATAATTCGCAAGTTAATTACATGTTTTATAAGTCAATTGACTTCATGATGAATATGGTCTATCAAGTATGTTATGAATTCATGAAATTATCTATGATTATGCAAGTATGAAGTTAAGCCCTATTTTCAAGATTTTAACTCTTTTGAGCCTTTGATGTTAATGCAAGGGTAATGCTTGATGATGATCTATTCTTATGTTTTAAAGTTAGGCTCACCATTAGAGGTCAAAGTTGTTTTAGAGCTACTCATGTCATGTTTCCATGTTTTTTACAAATTACTAAAGTATGATTATCTCAATTATTCTGTGGGCTTAGGCCTAGCACTGATGGATTGAATGTGGCATGGACCATTTTCATGGGTTCATATTCCTTACCTCAAATTATGTGCCAACATAGGAGTATATTTTGCTCTTACTTTACTAGTGGATCCATTTAGGGAACTCTCTCTTGAAATTCTTCTCGAAATGGGACGAGCTCCCGTAAGGAGATGTTTCTTATGAAATCCTTTTCAAAATGGGATGGATTCCTGTAAGGAAGGTTACTTCTCCCTAATGGGACGGGCTCCCATAAGGTGAAGTATGGTTTACCTTGGCAAGCAGACCACCTCTTTACCGATGAGGGGTAATCATCGGGATTCCAAGCTATAGCTCGCTTGATCTTATTCTTTGTCGGTTGAGGTCTCTACCTAAATATGTATTATGTTCTATGAAAGTTGAATAATTTACTGGCATGTTTTACTTCAAGCATTGATCATACGTGCCATATTGAGATTATGCTTATCTATTGCCTATTACTGTGCATTTTGACTATATTCGCTTATGTCTTGTTGCATTGCATCTGACATACTTAGTACCTTCAAATATACTAATGCATACTTTATGCCTATATGATATCACAAAGTAGGGACCGGAGCTCCTCTTGATCATTGTCCAGGTGGCTAGTGAGATTATTCGAAGAAAAGTTTGGTGAGTCCTCAAGATCGGGAACACTATCTACTTTCTCTTGCTATTTCTAAGACTTCTTGCTGTTAAAACTGTGACATTATGAGGGTGATATCAGAGAGCATCTTGGCCCCCGCTCCATTCTATGTTTAGAGTTGTTGTTGGAATATTATAATGTATTTATAGTATAAGCTTAAATCTTTATGTTTTTATGATTATCAAAGACTTCCCTTAGTCCTGCTTCCCTTTTATATTATCTCTTGTTGTTGTTTACTTTGCTTCTGCGTCCTAGGATTTGTGATTGATATACTAAGAGGTTTGTTTGGGTCCCTTCGGTTTTCCTTTTGCTATGTCACATCACCCTAGGATTGGGCCATGACAAATTTAAAGTTTCCTTCCTTGATCACGTCTTCCCAATTGAGGTAGGGAAGCAATGTTTACGGAGTTCATGAATCTTAGGCAAGGTTCTATGAGTGTGAGGGAGTAGTCCCTTAAGTTCAAGAACCTCTCCAAGTTTGCTGCTCACTTAGTTTACAACCCTTGGAAAAGGATGCACAAGTTTGTATCAGGTGCATCCGACTTGATCAATGAAGAGTGCCAAGCCACCGTGCTAATTGGGGATATGGATATATCACAGCTTATGACATATGACAAACAACTTGGGGGTGAAACTTAGAAATAAAAGGGTGGGGGAGTCTAAGGGGCACCTACTTGATGGTGGATTCCAAGGTGCTAAAGGTGGTCATTTTCAACAAGGCCACAAATTCCAAGGCCAAGGGACCTCTAATGCCCATGGTGAAAGGTTTGTGAATCATAAGGTCCCCAACCAAAAGGCTCAAAGTTGAAATAGTGGAATGACTCATCCCAAGTGCCCAAAATATGAAAGGAATCATAGTGGCGCATGTTGGAGGAATAAGGGTACTTGCTTCGGTTGTAACACCCACACCTTACAATACTAGTACAATACAAATGAAGCATGACATGGTTTGGACAAATTGACGCTAAATTTTAAAAGGGCTTGAATCTCGTGTTAATGGGCTATATGTGCGTTTAACGCTTAAGAGGGTCAAGCGAATACATGTTTTGTGTTGAATTAAGGAGATTACGGCCTTAAATGAAGCAAAAGAATTGAGGTACTTGTAGGACTTAGAAGCTAGCAGGTGAGTCACCTACTTGCTTAGCATAAATTTGTTAGTTAAACGGAGACGAGGCTCGACATCGAATTTGTTCAAGTTTGATTACGAATTAAGTCCGTGTTAAGGGTGTAAATTTGGCCCATGTTTTAGCATCATAAATGGGCTACATTTTCAGCCCAGTAAGTATAATAAAGAGGGCCCAAAGACATCACAACACACCGAGCAAATTGGGACCAAAACTAAGTAAGTGAAAGTTAAAAAATAGGCAGCCCAAATCTATCAAGTTGGTGCTCCAAAAAGGCCCTAGTGTGAGGGCCTAGCTAGTGGATAACAAGCTTGATACTGTGTGGTATGAGGTTGTAAAAAATTCAAGGGAAGGTCGGCCAAATACCTCTTTATAAGAGGCTCCAAAGCAACTCCACAATTCATTCTCAACTTGCACACAAAAAAAAAAAAACAGATTTGTCTCTAAAGTTCTCTCAACTTTTCTTCACTTTGTGAATCAGCAAAACGACTCTTTTAGGGTACTTAGGGAGCCTCTAAACCTTGAAGACAAGGTAAGTAACTATATTGAGTATGGTTTTATCATGAAAAACAAGAGATAGATGCTAGTTACGCTTGCTAAAGTTATTGGACAGATTCTGTGCAGAAAGTTGCTGCACCTTTTTCTTTTGTTTTGGTGATTTCCCTATGGTTTTTAAGTTGTATTATGAAGATTAATTGGTCTTATTAACATGGTTTGTGTTATAAACATCACCCTAAGGTTGCTTCCCTGATTTTGGTTTCATTTAACAAGCGCGTTTTATCGTGTTATCTTAAGCGTCATGTTGATTGGAACTTGCGGGCTGTTGTATATAAGGCTATTAGCCCACATCCTTCATGACTTCTTAAGTGCTGTTATAAGACTATTCTGTCTTTGTTTGTGTGTGTAAATGTTGCTGGAACAGTTTGGTTAGAGTTGGAATAGCTTTGGAGTTGCCAACGTTGAAATGCAGCAAAGGAAGGTAACATTATGCTGTCCATTTTTAGATTGTGAGGAATTGTGATGTGTTATGCTTTGTGGGATTTGGTAAGACTGTTATGGCATTGAAATAGGTGGTACATGATGTGTACATTCTAATGTATATGAGAAAATACGATTAAGGAGCGAAAGGTTAAAGAAATACGCTCGGGTTTATAAGCACCCGCTTGCTGCCCGTGTATTGTTTTCTTATGTGATTGGATTGCCAAGGTGTATTTATTAGCTTTTAATGCTAGTTTTATCCCTTACTATGTTGTAGATAAGTATTTGGAGGAAGGAAAGGTTATCTTCAGATAGTAACAAGGTCCGACGACGAGGTATGTAAGGTTACTTAATTCTGTATCGTTTGGCATGAAACATAAGATACTTCCTTGGTACATAAAGGCATCTACCAACTCCGACACAACTATTAACCGTGTCTCCACTCTTTCATATGTTCATATGCTGACATATATAGTCATCTTCAAATCTGCATATATACATGAATACCAAGTTACATGAGTTCCTGCTACAGAATAAAGTTCACGAGTTGTTCCATTTCATACGTATTGCATCATTTGTGTAATATACTCTTTTCATTGTCATATTGTCTTGTGTGATCATCCCCATGTCTTATGCTACATATACAGTCTTATAGCTCCAATATTATGGCCACCAAAAGAACCATCTCAAAGGTAATTGAAAGATAAGTATACAGTTTAGAAGGGTGGTAGCCCGAGGGGGTTCAAGAAGAACCTAGCAAAGGGACGATCCCGATACAGTATTACGGGTGATAGCCCCAGGGGGTTCAAGAAGAACCTAGCAAAGGGACGATCCGATACAATTTAACACCGATCAATTGGTTATTTGTTTTACAGCTATGCACAGATTATACAGTAAAGGTAAAGTAATATAAAGAACATAAAGTACATGATTCCACGGTATAACCAAAGGTGGTCCACAAACGTACACCGGTGCATGGTTTCATTTGAGCTACTACTTTACATACAGTATATCCTACCTTACATACTCAGTACATTATCTCGTACTGACGTCCCTTACGGGGGACTTGCATTTCATGCTGCAGGTGTAGGTGCTAATAGATCTCCCCAGTAGGAGTACAGGATATTCAGCTGCTGTCACCAAGCTCCAGGTTTCTACAGGGCTTTGTATATGTCTAGAGTTTATGTTTATATTGTATAGTTAGTTGAGGAGGGGCCGGTCCCGACCCTTATCAGATGTTTTTCTTTATTTAGAGGCTTTGTAGACTATGTAAAGCTAAGTGAAGTCATGTCTCGTACTTTAGACACTGTGGCCCCAACGGCCTAGTCACATGCATTTCCTTTTGGCTTGTTAT
>JAPFFP010045751.1:0-11433 GCA_026153255.1 Solanum medicagineum | reverse complement strand
ATGGAGAAACACATGATTTTTCATTAACGGAGGATGGTGTCTTATCTTATGAAAATAGGTTCTGTGTCCCTAATAATGTGATATTGAAAGAAATTATGTTGAAGTAAGAACACACTTCGTCATATGCCATACACCCTGGAGGTACGAAAATGTATCGGTCCATTAAGGAACACTACTAGTGAAATGGTATGAAGAAAGACATTGCAGAGTACATTGCAAAATATTTGGTTTGTCAACAAGTAAAAACAGAACATCAAGTTCAAGTTGGGCTCCTCCAACCCATGCCAATGCTAGAATGGAAATGGGAGAGAATAACAACGGACTTTGTTTCTGGACTTCCTCGCACTCAAAAAAACCATGACGCAATATGGATAATAGTGGATAGATTAATGAAAAGGGCTTACTTCTTAGCAATCAGGATGGATTATTCACTTGAGAGGTTAGCAGAACTATACATTAATGAGATTGTAAGGTTGCACAAAATTCGTATCTCTATTGCTTCTGAAAGAGACCCTAGGTTTACGTCTAGATTTTGGTCTAGCTTGCAAGAGGCCTTGGGTACCAAGTTAAATTTCAGCACTTCATTTCATCCTCAGATAGATGGTCAATTAGAAAGAGTGATACAAATTTTAGAGGATATGCTTCATGCTTGCATCATGGTACTTGAGGGTAGTTGGGACAAAACATTTGGCTCTAGTAGAATTTGCTTACAATAATAGCTACCAATCAAGTATTGAAATGCCTCCTTATGAAGCATTATATGGAAGAAAATGTCGGACTCCTCTTTATTGGAGTAAAGTTGGTGAAAGAAAACTTACTGGTCCTGAAATTGTGCAGCAGACAGAAGACAAGGTAAAGGTGATCAAGGATGTCTAAAGATCGCTTCAGATAGACAAAAATCATATGCTAATCTTAAAAGCTATGATATCGAGTATCAAGTTGGTTATAAGGTATTCTTAAAAGCATCTCCACGGGAGAAGATTATGAGATTTTGACAAAAGGGAAAACTTAGCCCCCGATTTATTGGACCCTATGAGGTACTTGAGAGAGTAGGACTAGTTGCATATAAATTGGCATTACCACCTGAATTGGACAAGATCCACAATGCCTTCCACGTGTCAATGCACAGAAGATATCGTTCTGACCCCTCTCATATCCTACCAGTTGAATCTATTAAGGTTAATCAAGACTTGACGTATGATGATGATATTATCCAGATTCAAGCTTGAGAAATAAAAGAACTTAGGAACAAGAAAATTTCCTTAGTAAAGGTACTTTGGAGGAACCATAAGGACAAGAAGCCACCTGGGAGAGGGAAGAACAAATGAGGACCCAATACCCGCAGTTATTTCGAGACTAGCCCAAGGTAAATTTCGAGATGAAATTTCTTAAGGGAGAGAGAGTTGTAATACCCTTATTATTAAATAATGTAGTCACTTGTAAAAAGGTATTCCATCAAAGATGAAATCAACCCCTACTTCACAACTATTTTACGTGAGTTTGTGTCATTAGAAAAATTGGTTTTCTTGAATCGTAGAAAGGGATGAGGGAGCGGTTCATTTTAGTGAAATTTATTTACCTATACACAATTATACATGTTAAACCATCTTTAATATTAATTATTATATGTAAGAAAATAAATAAGGAAGGAAAAAGAGCAAAGTAGGGGGCAGCCACCTTACTGGACCTTTTTTTCTCTTAAGATGCTTTTCATATAAAATATGTTTTTTCCAAAGTAAGTTGGTTTATTGTCCTTATAAGAACATATAAAATCTCTCCTGTCCTTACTTTCCACAAACACACACGTAAAACATCAGTTCATCGGAGCATAATTAAGAAACCCTCTATCATTTGGAAATTGATTGAAGAAATAGATGTCGTATTGATCCACGACTTGAAATCAGTAGGGTTGGTTGCGTGCTAGAAGGTTGAGGTTCATGTAAAAACTTGTCCTTGTGCCTGTTTACCTGCTAGTACATTTGAATGTTATCTTGGTATCTCAGCTATGTTCTTGTTATTTTATCAGGTTGTGTTGATATATTTTGGGACTTGTAAGGAACTTGTTTAATTCACCCATTTGTACGAATTGCCCGATCACTTGACATCCTTGTGGACTTTGTCCTTCTTGTGGCTGTGAATTTTTCTCCATTGGCATGCCTTTTTTTCGGATCAATGGCCATCTTGATTGTGAATTTTTGGTTCGTCCTAAGTGTGGATGTAGTCCATCTTATGTACGAACTAGAAAGTCAGTCTTAATATGGTCCTTGGTTCTCTTGATAATTGGGTTTTCACCCTTCTTAATACAGGGCTTTGGTCCTCCTTGATACTTGATTATGTTTGGTGTGATGGTATGACTTATATACTAGGCAAAACTTGTCATTCGGATGTCTTGTTAAAGTTGTTCGAGGAACCCTTGATACGTAGATCATTAAATATCCTACCGGATGTTATTGATGTATTTTTTCACTTGGTCTATTTACTATATTCCAATTGTGTTTCCCTTTCATTTAAGAAGGGTAAATTGAGGGATTTAAGGATCTCAGCTTTTAGCTTATATACCACTAACCTTCATGCTTAGCGATAGTTATTTCTATTGTAGGGAGTACCCGAGATGATGCTTAAGGATTGCCATTGAAGATAAATTTTGGGAGTTGTGTGGAAGATCACATTTGCATCTATACATATATATATCTTAGTAGTTTTGGGACATGTACATGATTCTCCTATTGCATATGTACATAAAAATTTGAAAGGCTAATATAAATTATAGAACAATGGGTTGTAACTTTAAGTTTTGGCTTGTTTAGTTAAATTTGAGTCGGCGAGCTTTTGTATATTAAAATACCAGTTATGTTAAGATGATTGTATGAAATAAAAACTAGTAAATTTTATGTCCTTGCATTTTAATATCGGTAATACTTTTCAGCGTGCTACAATAGTTTGGGCAATATATCAATATCTCACAATATAGTAGTTTAAATTACTTGCAAGGTACTCACGCCAAAAACTTTAGCTAGAATGAATTGCACAACCTTCAGAACAAAATCCTATACCTTTAACTATTTTAAATTCATTACTTAAATATGATTAATAGGTCACATGTTAAATTCTTCATATGTTGGTAAGTGGTACGTAAGCTAGAATGTACAAAAGTGGCATCCTCCCGCGAGGGTTGCCACACTATCAGAGCATAGGGTTGTTAATGTGTCACGACCCTAGCCTAGGCCCTAGACATGACACGACGAATGGGAATCTGATAACATGAAAAGTAGAGATAACACCCACATGAGTGGCATGTACCCCTCAAGACCATTCACAATGAGTCGAGCAAAAGATCTCTAAGGCCTACAAGCAATGTTCATGAACAAGGAAGCATCAGAGGAGCTTGAGGGTCACCAAAGAAAGGCTTACAATGTGTGGAAAGGTTTTCAAGGTGAGAAGAAGGAAGGAAATAGGCCATATGTGCAAATGGGTACTACTTGAATTCAAGGATTTGAAAAGAAGGCAACCAAACAAGGCCCTTACTCATTAAGGTTAAAATTCTAAGAAAATGTCTTCTTTTATTTAGTATAAATAGCAATATTTTATCATTTGGAAGACTTAGACTATGTTGAATATTGAATTCCCAAATTGCAGTATCTTCTTAGTTGAGTAATTAGGGTGAACTCTTAGAATTGTTAGTTGACTTGTTTGCTTATTTAATTGAAGGTTGCCCATTTGTGGTTCTTAGTTTCCTTCAATTTTTCCTTCTAGGGTTTGATTTGAGTTTGTCACGACCCAAACCTAGGGCCTAGGTGTGACACAGCGAATGAGAACTCGAAGGCCCCCGAACAAGCCTCTTAAATCATAATTGCACATTATAGGTTTAAATGATAAATGACAAATAAATGACCATGAAATATTGGGAATAGGACTAAGGGACAACTTGTAACCATAAGAAGAAGCATAAGTTAAATAGTTTAAAACATACCAAGTGTAGCAATAGTCCAAACACACCTCTAAACAATGACAATAAACAGAGCCAAGAACACAAGTCTAGGCTCATCAATACTAAGTCAAAATGAAAGTACATCAAATGTCTAAAAAACAAAGGCAAAGCTTGAAGATAAGGGTTCTGTTCCCGATGAATGAGAACTCACGAAAGCTCATAGTCTTCACGAGCAATGTAGCCACGCGGAGGAGAATGTGGTAGATGTCCTGTCTCTACATATTATAGCATGTAGGCAAAAACGCGATTAGTACTTTGGAATGTACTAAACATACGGGTATGCAATGCAACAAGTAAATATAATGACAAAGAATACTTACCCAATATGGAAAACTCCAAGATTAAACAATATATTCAGTTCCAAAGTAAAGCGTAAAATAATGCCATGAAAATGCATAGAGAAGCACATAAGCAAATAAGTGTGGGAATAAGACCATAACCGACAAAACCATATGAGCTATAATATGAAATACCGATGTCATACTCCACAATGGCCAAAGAGTGAGTCAACTTGCTTAAGATATAACTCTAGAAACGAAAATACTAAATGGATCCACTAGTCTGAAAGCTTAAAAAGGCATAGTCAAAATATCCTACAGTGGCACGTAGTTATGAGATTAAAGGCTTTGTATAAGACCCCTTGGGTCGAGTCTTACTCCTAACTCATTCGGTGCTAAGTCAAAATCCACGGAAACGGACAATGCATATTAGAAATAATCAAAACTTAATTTAGTTCGGAAAGTCATAACTTGTAAAATAAATCATATTCAAACTTGTGCTTAGTAGAATAGCTCCTTAAAAAAGATTCAAAATGAAACTGAATGGTTCTTAAGTCACCCCATACCATTTCAGACTTGTATTTACTTATTCTTGTCCAAATTCATAAGTTCATGTTATGCCATGAAAGCCAAATATCCTAAGTTCATAACTCAACTTAAATCACGTTTGGGGACTGGTTCAACAACCTTGAATCATGAATTTGACATTTAGGATAAAAATCATAATAACTTATTTGTGTATCTAAGACTTGAAATTAAAGTAGCTTAATAATGCAAATCTGAAATGCCTGAATTAAAA
This sequence comes from Solanum medicagineum, assembly GCA_026153255.1. Taxonomy (NCBI): domain Eukaryota; kingdom Viridiplantae; phylum Streptophyta; class Magnoliopsida; order Solanales; family Solanaceae; genus Solanum; species Solanum medicagineum. The sequence goes on along the minus strand of JAPFFP010045751.1, from coordinate 6,368 downwards.
CCTTGATAAGTATTAATAAATAATCATAAGATGTATGAATAACCACAATTTAAGCAAATATCAATTAGTATACAATTATACATAAATCAAGATTGAAAAATTTGTAATTCAAAATTTAGTTATCGAAGAAGACTTCTTGGTGAAAGGAAACAAAGAATCAAACCCACATACCTTGCTTGATTAGCCTTGAGAAGATGCATAAAATCATGTGGTGCAAAGGAAATTTTTGACTAACTTTTAAAAAGAAGAAAGATGCCAAACACAAGGGAGTGGGCATGGGACATAGGTATGGAAGCATTATCCTTTCCCATGGTGCTATGGAATGGTATGGTATGGCCTCAAGTCGTGCTAAGGGCATGCCAAAGGCTGCCCATGCAACCCGTGTAGCAATGGCAAAAGAATTACTCCCAAACATGTCAATTACGCAACCTTCACATATACCTTCATTTCAAATAATTACAAACACAAATCAAACTTCATTTTTAGTCTTAACTTCACATAACATTACCACCAAAACATTATACCAAGGATAAACTAACCGCCTTTCCAAGACCACCTCAACAATCACATAACTAAACCAAGCTAATCGCTAAGATAACCTTCATTACAAATTTTACTTAATTCAATAGGAATGCACTTGAACATTATCTTTTCACGCAAGTATAGACTTATAAACACCACATACATTACAATATCTTCCCCTTAGGATCATTCGTCCCCTAATGAGACAAGAGTAGTTTGAATGAATAGGAATTGAAATAGTGACTAAGAGCTTAACATGTCAAAATGCAAAATAGAGCTTACTTTCATGCAACACTTATACAAATATCATAAAGTAACATCGAAATAATTATGCATGTGTACTAATTATAACAGTGAAAAAATGGTATAGAATGAGGAATTCGGACTCGAGGAATAGAATTACCTAAATCTTAGGCTTGAATAGTTGGTAAAAGATGGGGATATTTATTCATCATGTCTGCTTTAGCTTCCCATGAAGTACTCTCAACATACTGGTTCCTCCAAAGCACCTTGACGGATGTCACATCCTTATTTCTCAACCTTTTGACTTGTCGATCCAACATTTGTACTGGTACTTCTTTATAAGTCAAATCTTCCCCAACTTCACAACATCCAATAGAACTATAGAACTTGTGTCACAAATGCACTTCCTTAACATATATACATGAAACACAGGGTGAACCAACTCCATCTCATTAGGCAACTCAAGCTCATAAGCTACCTTTCCAACCTTCTTAAAATTTTGTAAGGACCCACAAATCTTGGGTTCAACTTGCCCTTTTTGCCAAAAGGAACAACACCCTTCATAGGTGAAACTTTGAGATACACTCGATCTCCCACATCAAATTCAAGATCTCTCCTCTTCATATCCGATACGTTTATTGGCTTTGAGCCATTTTCAATCTATCTTTTATCATCCTCACTTTCTCCATAGCCTCCAAAACCAAATTCGGGCCTAATAATGCCATTTCACGTACCTCAAACCAGCCAACCGGTGATCTACATCGCCTACCATAAAGAGCTTCAAACAGATCCATCTCGATGCTAGAATGATAACTGTTGTTATATACAACCTCAATAAGAGGTAAGTGATCATCCCAATTACCTTTAAGTTCCAAGACACATGCTCACAATGTATCCTCCAATGTTCAAATGGTCCTTTCCGCTTGACCATCTGTTTGAGGATGAAATGCCGTATTCAGCTTAACTTCTTGGTACCCAAACTTCGTTGGAATGCCTTCCAAAAATGAAAAGTGAATTGAGGTCCACGATCTGATATTATTGGCAAAGGAACACCATGTAAACGGACTAACTCATGAATATATAGCCTTGCATATTCTTCAGCACTATAAGAAGTCTTAACCGGCAAGAAATGAGCTGATTTGGTCATACGATCCACAGTCACCCAAATTGAATCATATTGTTTCCGAGTCCGAGGCAATCCAACGATGAAGTCCATATTGATTTCCTCCAACTTCCAAGTTGGGATTTCAATGTCTTGAGCTAGCCCACCGATCCTTTGATGCTCGGCTTTCACTTGCTGAAAATTTGGATACTCGGTTACAAACTTAGCTATGTCCTTTTTCATATTACCCCACTAATAGACTTTCTTCAAATCTCGATACATTTTGGTGCAACCCAAATGAATGGAATAAGATGAATTATGAGCCTCTTATAACATCAAGGTTGTCAATCCATCTACATCCGACATACATAACCGGCCTTGGTATCTAAGGACACCATCTCCCCCTTGTGAGAAAACCTCCACTTTCTTTTATTCATCTAATTTCTTTAATTCAATCAAAGTAGGGCCAACGTCTTGCTTTGACTTCACATCAATAGTCAAAGAAGATTAAGACCCGTTATGAACAAATATGCCACCATCATTAGTACCTTCCATCCTATCACCCAATCTAGCCAACTGAAGGACTTCCTTTGCCAACTTTTTCTTTTCACCCTCAACATGACTCATACTACCCATAGTTATTCTAATAAAAGCATTGACTACAACATTGGCCTTGCCCGGGTGGTAGCACATACTCATATCATAGTCTTTGAGAAGTTCAAGCCATCTCCATTGCCTTAGATTCAAGTCCCTTTGAGTGAACACATACTGCAAGCTCTTGTGATCGGTAAATACATCCATGTGAACCCCATAGAGATAGTTACGAAAATTTTTAGAGCAAACACTACTGCTTCCAATTCAAGGTCATGAGTTGGATAATTGTGCTCATGCACTTTCAACTATCTAGAAGCATAAGCTATGACATTATCATTTTGCATCAACACACAACCTGATCCAACCTAACCCTAGATGCATCACAATATACCATATAACCATCCAAACCATCTGGAAGAGTCAAGATGAGAGCCGAAGTTAGCTTATCTTTCAATATCTGGAAACTCTTCTCACATTCATCAGAACGCACAAACTTGGACTTTTTCTGTGTCAATTTGGTCAAAGGGGATGCGCTTGAAGAAAACCTTGCTACAAACCATCCGTAGTAACCTGCCAAACCCCAAAAACTCCTTATGTTAGACGGAGTTAAGGGTCTAGGCCAATTTCACACTGCCTCAGTCTTCCTTGGGTCCACCATAATACCTTTATTGGTCACCATATGGCCAAGGAAAGAAACTTCTTTCATCCAAAATCCACACTTGCTAATTTGGCCTACAATTTCTCATCTCTCAAAGCTTGAAGGACTATTCTCAAATGTTCCTCATGTTCCTTCTCATTTCGGGAGTAGTCTAGTACGTCATCAATAAAGACCACAACAAAAATATCAAGGTAGTGTTTGAAGACTCGATTCATAAGATCTATAAATATAGCCGGTGCATTTGTCAATCCAAAAGACATCACTAAAAACTCATAATGCCCATTGCCTTGTTCTTAAAGTTGTCTTAGGAATATCAATTTTCCTAGCCCGTAACTGGTGATACCCAGAACGAAGGTCGATCTTAGAAAAATGTCTAGCTCCTTGTAGTTGGTCAAATAAATCATCTATCCTCGAAAGTGGCTACTTATTCTTAATGGTGACTTTGTTGAGTTGACGATAGCCAATGCACATTTGGGTGACCCGTCCTTCTTCCTTACAAACAGAACAAGAGCACCCCATGGAGATTTGCTAGGCTTAATAAATCCCTTCTCCAATAAATCTTTTAACTGATCCTTAAGTTCTTTCAACTCTGCTAGTGCCATCCTATAGGGTGGAATAGAGATAGGTTTGGCATTGGGAAGGAGGTCTATGCCAAAATCAATTTCCCTTTAGGGAGGAATACCAGGAAGATCTTCGGGAAACACATCGGGAAACTCATTGACTATAGGAACTGACTCAAGACAGGAAACTTAGAAGACACATCTCAGACCCTAACCATATGATAGATACACCCTTTAGATATCATCTTTCGAGCTTTAAGATATGAAATAAACCTACCCTTTACCACAGAAACTTGCCCTTTCTACTCAAACAAGGGTTCATTAGGAATTTGGAATTTAACTTTATGGGTTCTACAATCTATGGTGGCATAAGAGGCATGTAACCAGTCCATACCAAGGATGACATCAAAATCTACCATAAACAATTCAATAAGATTACATGGAAGAGTCTTATGCATAATAGACATAGGAACATTTTTATTGACTCTTTTAGCAACTATTAACTCACCCACGGGAGTAGACACAAGAAAAGGGTCATGAAAAATTTCGGGACTTAAATTGAACCTACTGGCAAGAAAAGGGGTCACAAAGGATAAGTTGGCATCAGGATCCAACAACATATAAACATCAAAATGAAACACTTTCAACATACCCATGACAACATTTGGCTCATCTTCCACCTCTTTCCTCCCATGTAGTGCATAGAACCTATTGTTGCGAGGATAACCACCTTGTGGCACAGCTTGTGGCTTTTGGTCCGCTTGCACATCTTTAATATGCAGGTGACTACCCTTACCCTTATTATGACTCTTGGGGAAATTGGCAATTTTGTGACCTAGTTGACCACATGCAAAACAACTTCCCGACTCCCAATAACACACACCATCATAGCTCTTACCACACTTTTTGCATGTTGGCCAAGATTGAGCATGGCCACCACTTTGTTGACCCTTAGTATGTTGAAATCGATCATAAGTATGCCTTTGGTTGAAGGCATTCGATGACCCTTGTTGTTGGAATCTTTGGTTTTGATGACCTCAGTTACCATCACCACCCTTGTGACCTTGATACTCACCCTTATACCTCGGCCTCTTACCATGATTTTTCCCCAGCTTGCGAATCTTTTTTTCCTCAAGTTGCTCGGCATGAATCATAAGCCGAGACAAATCCATGTCTTGGATTAGTAGGGCAGTTTGGCATTCTTCGTTAATGAGGTTGGAGACTCCCAAAACAAACATATTCATCCTAGTCCTAGGACCGGATACCTGTATAGGAAGATATTTGTAGAGTGTGCTGAATTTCAGTAAGTACTCGCGAACGTTCATCGACCCTTGCCTCAAGTTCATAAACTCTTTCATTTTGGCATCCCTTAATTCAAGAAGGAAAAGAGCGATCCAAGAACGCAGCCTTGAATTCTTCCCAATCAATTGGACCACCAAGCACCCTTTCACCTTCCTACTGATTATACCAAATCAAGGCAAAGTCTTTTAAGTTGGTAAACCGCCAACTCCGCCTTCTCCTCCGATGACACACCTATAATTAAGAGAATCTTGTATACCTCATCAATGAACTCCATGGGATCCTCATCAATTCTACTTCCATAAAATTCTAGCGGGTTCATAGGAGTGAAATCTCTCACCTAGCTGCATGGGTGCTGGAGCTTGCGTAGCCTGAGTGACAACCATTTGAGCTTATAATGAGATAACATTCCTGAACTCGGCATGGCACACATTACCCTCTTTTGGAGGTTCAGGAACCTCACGTACGGGAATATTTCTTCTTGGCGGCATTTTCAACAGTGCAATGAACAAGTCATTAGAAGAAGGATATCTTAAGTTACTCTAAGGCACGATTTGATTTAAACAAAGAAGTGAGACAATCCTAAACATCTCATAGTCTCCTATTCATAGTTGTGGCACACTTCACCACCATGAATAAGACTCTACTAGATGCGGTGTGTGGACTTCCGAGGATCATTTTAAAACCTTGTTCTCTGCTACCAATCTTGTCACGACCCAAACCTAGGGCCTATGTGTGAAATGGCGAATGAGAACACGAAGGCCCCCTTTTGAGGCCACAATTGATTTTCCTTCATACCTAACATAATGCATCCAAGGATCCCCCAAACAAGCCTCTTAGATCATAATTGCACATTATAGGTTTAAATGGTAAATGGAAAATAAATGACAATGAAATAGGGGGAACGAGACTAAGGGACAACTTGTAACAATAAGCAGAAGCATAAGTTAAATAGTTTAAAACATACCAAGTGTAGCAATAGTCCACACCACTAAACAATGACAATAAACAGAACCAGGAATATATGTCTAGGCTCCTCAATACTAAGTCAAAATGAAAGTATATCAAATATCCGAATAACAAAAGCAAATCTTAAAGATAAGGGTTCTGTTCCGGATGAGTCACCAAAGCTCAAAGTTTTCACGAGCAATGTAGCCACGCGGAGGAGGATATGGTAGATCGTCTGTCCCTACATGATTATAGCATATAGGCAAAAATACAGTTAGTACTTTGGAATGTACTAAGCATGGGGGTATGCAATGCAACAAGTAAATATAATGACAAAGAATATTTACCCAATATGACAAACTCTGAGCTTAAACAATATATTCAGTTCCAAAGTAAAGCGTAAAGTAATGCCATGAAAATGCATAGAGAAGCACATAAGAAA
>JAPFFP010045750.1:0-11433 GCA_026153255.1 Solanum medicagineum | reverse complement strand
CCCTCCCCTATACAAAAAAAAGATATTCAAATTTTGTAAAAATTTTAATTTTTTACTCCATTTTGGGCCCCATCCCCTCATCCCGTCCCTGCCCCCATGCAAAAAATAATAATTAACAATTTATTTTAATTTTTAACTCCACCCTACTCTCAAAAAAGAACTTAAATATTTATTTTTAAAACATATTTCGAATTAGAAATATTTTCATGTCAAAAACTAGAAAAACATTCTTGAAGATTAGTAATAGAAAGAAGAAAAATGGTATTTTTAATTGAAATATAAGGATATGTAAAAATAAAGGGTATTCATATTGAGGGTAAGATTGTCATTTTGGTTTGAAAGATAATGACATCTATATAAAGGGTATTTACTAAGGGTAAAATAGTCATTTCAGTTTTTTCTTTATAACCATTGTGGGCTTCGAAAAAAAACGACTGACGCGCTTAAGTTTCTTGTATTTCACGTATTTTGCCAACTAGGACTCACGTGGTTAAATGACTAAAAATGGGTTAGTTGGGATGCCTATTTATGCATTTTGAAAGTTGGAGGTCCAACTTGTGATTTGAAGCCAATTGAAGGGTTAAATTTATCGATTACGCTAATTAAATATGTACACTTCAATAATTAAGGTTTCCGTGGCAATAAGTATGCAATGCTAAAGCTTGTACGGGTAACTAGTTGATTGCCATTGAATCCAATGTTACCGAAGGATTTAGCGACAATACAAAGAGTGTTGGTAAAGATACCAACAATTGACACTAAGATACTTAGATGATGACACACCTTATTGGCACTAAAGCTGTCCACAAGTGGACAAAATTTTAATATCAAGACATGTCGTGTTCCCCAAAAATCACAATAAACTAATACATTATTTTAATGTCATCAACATAAAAATGCTTTCAAAAGCTAATCTTGTTTTGAGTTAACAATCAATTTCCTCAAATATCCAATATACAAAATATGATTAGCTTATAATATTTCTCTAACTCCTGATTACAATAAAGTCTTTCATATGCAAATATCTAAACATCATAGTGTATGACCTGAAATGATAAAATAAGATGGATGACAAATATAGTTACAGTGAACATGACAAGAATAACATAGAAAAATGTTTCATAACAGAATGTTGTTAATCTACCCAACAAAGCACAACTTACTATTTATTCTGCTAAATCTCTTCTTTCTGATTAAATAATGGGATATTCTTCCAACCAACAACTTGAAGCTCGTCCCCTCCCGCCCTTATATCTTCAGCATATTCCTTAATGTTCTTAGCAGAATCTTCAAGATGAGGGCTCTCTACAAGTTGATTACTTCTAATGAATGAATATCCCCGAAACTAGGCGGGATCTCCTCAAGCATACGACATCCCTGCAGTTTTAATTTCTCAAGCACAGGAGAGGATTCCTCTCCAACCTCCCACTTGGCAAGAGTCACTTGCCGCAAGTTCAAATATTTGAGGTTCTCAAAGGTGTCTTCCTCCCTCATGTTCCATTCTCCCCCCTGAATGATTGCGTGATAAGGAATAACCCTTCAAGGTTGGGCAGTCTCGCTATTGTTGATAGTGCATCAGACGTTAGAGCAAAGTCAGCCAACTGCTTTCAAATACAGAGGGAAGTGAAAATCCCATGACCAATTTGTTCCTGCAGAGGACCCGCTGTCATTTGTGTTTGAATTTTCAAACTCTACAATGATTTCTTCTAGTTCAGTTAGGAAATCCAATTTTGGGAACCAATGTTGCTTTGTTGAATAATCTGATGATTCCTTGAGGACAAAGTCAAGATGTTGAAGATTGGGAAACCTTTTGAAAATATCCTCTGTGTCTTTCAAAGAGGAAAGCATGAGTCTCCGTAAAATTCTCAACTTCTCTAACTTTGTGTTCTCTGCTATCAGTACTGATTCATATGCATCCAAATCAAAGAAACAACAACGAAGTATGGACAGCACTTGCAACTTTACAAGATCCCAAATTCTCGGTAATAGTACCAAGATTGTTCCGTTTTCCACCAAAAGACTTTCTAGATTATAGAGGTTTGAAAAAGACAAAGGCAGAGATTTAACTTCTGTCGAAATGTGTAAGAACCTCAAATGATTCAACATGCATATTTCGTTTAGCAAAGAATCTTTCACCTTGATAAAATAAGGATAAAGGTACAATGCTCTAAGAAGCCTCAGGTGTTTTAGGTGAAATGTATCAGAAAGACGGTCATCCAGCTTGTTTCCGTATATCTTCAAAGAATACAGGTGTTTACCAGAATGCCTTTTCTTATTTGAATCGAACAGGACAAAAATTATTTAGCCCAAAGAACTTGCTGTTATAATCGATGGTCACTATACGTGGCATCAAATCTGAAGAAGAAGATGGAGCAGTTGAACTTACTGAGGCATAAAACTTTTCCTTTCTTGCTTTTATCAAACAAAAGTCATGCACAAGATCATGAAATCGTAAAATCGGGTACTGACCTATCAACTTGAAAAGAATTACCAAGCTGCTGGAAACTAAGTTATCCAAATAAACCTTCAGCACTTCTTCCACGCTCTTCATCTCTGTCTGTTCCACAAGTCCTTCAGGACGCAAATATTCTATCATCCGAGCGGTTATCATTGCAGTATCCTTTGACCTACTTGCAAGGTAAAGCAAGCATGGCTTGATGTGATCTGGTAAATGGTCGTAACTTAATTCTATAACCTTCATCACTTCCACTTCACTGTTCACAATAAAGGAATTCAAATTATTTCGAACTTCAAGCCACACAGTCTTTTTCTTTTCCCTCCCTGCAATGACTCCAGCAATCAGATCAGCCACCAAAGGAAGCCCTTTACAATTTTGGGCTATTTCTTTTCCAACATCTAATAGGTCATCAGGGCAACTCTCTTTTCCAAATGCCCTTTTCTCTAATAACTCCCAACTTTCTTCTGGTGTTAGCATTCAAAGGTTAAGAGGAGCAGTGTAGAGCTTTCCATGCAAAGCCACTTTCTTTTCTCGAGTTGTCAAAAAAATTCTACTTCCTTTCTCAACTAGAGGAAAAGGTCTTGTTAACTCATCCCATGTAGTAGTATCCCACACGTCATCTAAGACAACAAGATACCTCTTTCCATACAGTTGTTTCCGTAGCATATCAGCAACATCAATAATCTCACTGAATCTTGAATCCGAACCATTAACTTGATTAAAAATTTTATTCAACACATTCTTCTTGTCATATTCTTCTTCGACTGTGCACCATGCACGAAGGTCGAAATGACTAGAAATTCTCTTGTCATGGTATACTTTGTAAGCCAAAGTAGTTTTACCTGAACCCGGCATGCCAGTGATCGAAATGACATCTAGATCTGCCGGTCCACTGGTGAGCTTTCTAATTATCAAGTTTGTCTCCTCCTCAAACCCAACAATTATTTTATGAGTTGTTAATGACTTGCTTTCAACGGGCTTCTTGGGAGTGGTTACAACAGTTAGGCTCTTGTTCTTAGGAATCTTGTCAAGTAAAGTGGAGATGTCTTCTTTGATAAGCTTGATCTTTTGTATGGTAATGGGAAGTGCTAAAATAAGATGTAAGAGACCATTATCTCGAACGATAATTGAATCAATGGCATCTTTTGCCTCATATGCCACATCTAAAGCACGTGCCCAAAGATCTTTATATAATTTTTGCTCAACATTCATGAAGAACGATCTTATGAATTGTAGGTCTTGTTTCACCAGTGCCTTTGTCAAAGCAACTGCATAAGTATTGGAATCCAACAAATCATGTAAGTGTTTGTGTAGCAGATGCATGAAGAGCGGTCCATCACTCATGGGGAAGCAACATTGAGATGAATTTGGGGCTTTCAAATAAACATGTTTGAGATCTTCCTTGAGGAGTTCAATATGTTCCTGCAAGTCTAGAGTGGCACAGTTTGTCTCATCGGTACTCTCTTTATTCCTTGATTTCTCTTCTAAGTCGCTAACAAGAGTTAATACCTCCCTGGAAAGTACTCCAACACGTTCCAGGAGATCGAAAAATTTGTCATGATGAATCAAGTCTCCGGGCACATCAGTAAGAATAATTAATAGGAATTCCATCATGACATGAATGTTTCGAGCCCCTGGAGTGCTAGCGGTAAAAACTGTTACCATGTGCTCTTGCAGATGAATTAGACATTCCTTAAGAATATCTGGAGAGGTTTCTAGGAGCTGCTTAATGAAGCGTCCAACTTCTGCTGAAATTGAAGCTTGCAAATTTGTATAACATATGTGCATCACCTCCAGTTCAATTGGAAAAATCTTCAAGAGTAAATGTGCTAGCTTGAAGAGTTGAGAGTCTTCAGCAGTCTGATAATCCTCAGCTAGATCGGAGAGTTGAGAGTCTTCATATGGATGTGCTAGCTTGAAGAGTTGAGAGTCTTCACCAGTCTGATAATCCTCAGCTAGATCGGAGAGTTGAGAGTCTTCATCAGTCTGATAATCCTCAGCTAGATCGGAGAGTTGAGAGTCTTCATATAGATGTGCTAGCTTGAAGAGTTGAGAGTCTTCAGCAGTCTGATAATCCTAAGCTAGATCGGAGAGTTGAGAATCTTCATATGGATATGCTAGCTTGAAGAGTTGAAGAGTCTTCAGCAGTCTGATAATCCTCAGCTAGATCGGAGAGTTGAGAGTCTTCATACGGATGTGCTAGCTTGAAGAGTTGAGAGTCTTCACCAGTCTGATAATCCTCAGCTAGATTGGAGAGTTGAGAGTCTTCATCAGTCTTATAATCCTCAGCTAGATCGGAGAGTTGAGAGTCTTCATATGGATGTGCTAGCTTGATGAGTTGAGAGTCTTCACCAGTCTGATAATCCTCAGCTAGACTGGAGAGTTGAGAGTCTTCATCAGTCTGATCATCCTCATCTAGCTCGGAGAGTTGAGAGTCTTCATCAATCTGATCCTCCCAAAGAAAGTGTCCTACTCTCTCAGCCATCTGTTGAAACAGAGGTAAGACATTCTCAACCATCTCATGCTTAATGCAACCATTCACTATCAACCCATGGAAATCCCTTACGTTACCGCATACATTCTGAAGAATCTCATATTGAGTTACTAATGGAAACATCATTGTTTCCGCACGATACTTGGATAGATGATGGATATTCGAGAGGAGGAAGTCCAATTGCTCATCCATCGTGGTGGCATTTGATTTAAAATGATGATGTAAGCTGATACAGTCATCCATATTATCAGCGAGACTTGGAACGACATGATGCATGTTGTATTTACTCCTGACATTGTTGTCAACATCGTCCAAAATTACTAGAAGCAGATTCTCAACCTCTTGTCTTTTGTGAGACATTATATCTTTCAAATTCCTCCAGATCGGAATAAGAAAGCTGGACATATGTACTAATAAATGTCAGGTTGAATTTCAGCTTTTCAATTATATCCACATCAACTGCTTTTTGATCTTCCTCATTCTTTAATGTCTCCATGAAATCGAGAACATTGGCAATGTCGTTGCGAAGAGCAGAAAATGACACCTGCTAAGACAGCAACTGTTAGTTTTGATTATGTGCTCTAATAAGCTAATGATCCAAGTATATATATTATAAGTATTGTATGACATACCTCTAAGCTGCTTGCTTCCCCTTTCTCTCTTTCCATGGCAGAGAGTGCCTTTCGAAATTCTGATAAAAAAATTTAAACACACAGTTGATGAAACATCTGATATTTGTTAATTATTGTGTAGTCAATAAAATCAAAAGAAAAACCTTCAATAGTAAAGTTTTCTTCATGTAATTAACCTATAGGTCAAAGGTTTGAGCCACTAATGTTTATACATCACACTTTTTGGGGTGCGATCCTTCCACTAAGCCTGCTAACGTTGGATGTTTTGTGCATGAGGCTGCTTTTCTACTTGACATTCCTGGTGGGTTTTTTTTCCTTTTGTTAATCTTCTTGTTTTTCATAGTTCCCCACTTCCCCTCAGATCTTACTGTTTGACTTTGTTAAATATTTGATGAAGACTTAAAGTACTCACTCTTAACAAATTTGAAAGGATCATAACAGCTTAGAAAAATCTTTAACAGGTAATTTCAAACCTACCCCGAACATAAGAGATCATTTTCTAAACCACCCCATCATGTTAATTATTATGTTGTCAATAAAAGCAAAAGAAAAATCTTTCTGTTCTATCTTCGAGTCATAATGAAATCCTTGGTAGAAGATAGAGAAAAGAAGAGACTTTGAAGATGATCTTACCTTTTCAGGTTCTGAAGTTTAGCAATAGAAGTTCTTTGTTTGAGAAATAATGTTGAACAGTGGCAAAGAGAGTTGTTTGCTGAATGAAGAATCGAATAGGTAGATCTGGATTTACAATAATTTCAAGATTATTAAAATACAACTCATTGGCTTTAGTACTGTGTGTAAATGCTTCATGATAAGTTGGTATATGTGATCACATGGCCAGATGAAATTGACAGTTCATTGATAATATTAAAATACAAGTCATTGACTTTTGAATTGTCTATCATCTTTTTTGATGCTTCTATTTTTGAGTTACCAAGGTCAGGGGCAGATGCATATTTATCGAGGCATAATACAATTAAGTATGATTTCTCTAAGAGTGGAGAAGAACCTGTTCTGGTGAAAGGGGATTAACTTGCACACATCTCAATTAATTTCACCTCCAACCAGCAGATTGCACTCACGTCATTTAGTTGAGTTCGAGCCCTGATCATTCTATTAGACATGGTTTGAGTCCTGGCGCATTGTTATTAGTCCTGTTTGAGTCTTGACATCATTTTCTCCAATGGTGGTTGACATGAGCTGATACAATCATTGGGGAAACCTGATAAATAACAACTTAGAGAAATCTACATAGTAGAGGTAAACCGCACTAGGCAAGTGATAGGTTTGCCTAGTGCGGTTTACTTCTCCAATGGTGGTTGACATGAACTGATACAATCATTGTCAGCGAAAGCACGTGATAGATTTTTTTTGTTTATATACACCTAACAAAATCTTCATGGTTTGTGGGTTCTTTTTATTTTTTTTATTTTCAATGACAAGGGACACCCGCAGCCGCCATCCTTCAGCTATGCTCTGGGTAGAACCCTCGCTCCTATCCAATAGCTCGCAAACTACATAGTAGAGGTAAACCGCACTAGGCAAACTTGATGTTGCGAGCTCGACCAGAAGGCAAACCCCTTGCTTTTGCTGACAAGGGGTTTTGACCTTGAGACCTCCAATGTGGAAGTCCCAAGCCCAAACCATTGGGCCACCCCGAAGGGTCATGGTTTGTGGGTTTTGTCAATGGATTGATTTGATTTGTCGGGGCATAAGAATTGCTTCATGGAACCTTTGAAAGTAGAAGAAATTTTTTGATTCTAGTCCTAGGTTGAAGAAACTACTCCATATATTGTTTTAGATTTGACGAGTTCCATGATGATTATATGGTTTTAGGGAAGCATCATTAGGCTACGACTGATGGTCTTAATGGGAATGATGGTTGGGGGACTTGGGACATCATTTTTGTTGATATGGCTGATGAGAAATGGCAAAAGGTAGAGCAACCTTCTTGTGGAGAAGGAGATTTTGGTTTGACGCTAGGAGTGTTGGGTAATGATCAATCTGTACTTTGTAATTACCCTAGCACTCACGTAAATTTATGGGTTATGAAGGAGTTTTGGCCAAAAATGTTTGCCATCAAATGTCCCATCCTTGAAATGTATACCTTTTATATGTCAAATAGTATACTCTTGTAGATCTTTCAATGATAAGTGATTTCTATCTTTGGGGTGGTTTTCCTTGAAATATTGAACGGCGAAGTGTCATGGACAAGAGAAGACAAAGGGTTGAACATAACTTAGTGGTATGGGCAAAATCATATCTTACTAATAGTCATCATTTTTTTCAAATTAGAGATCCTCATCTTAGATGCCACTTCTCAAAGGAAGGAGCGCTTAGGTCCATTGAAATTGTTGCTCGCTTCCTTAGAAAGAATGCAAAATCCAGAGCATAGATGAACAATGTCGTGGAAATGTTGATACCTGTGCAGTCAATGTGTTAAATTTCCTCTACTCTTAGTGTTTAAATTAACGATGCAAGTGTCTAGTTTTAAATTAAATTTGTCGATTATGAAGAAGTATGGGGTTAAGGTGTCGAAACTAGGTTATCTGGTATTAGGTGATAACCTTAGCCAAATACATGATTGATTTAATCCCAAATTTTATGAGTTGACACTAGCATCTTTAATTTAAACGCTAGATGTGGAGGCAATTTAACTCATTAAAGGCAGAGACATCAGCATTTCCATGACTTCACTCATCTGAGGTCTAGATTTTGTATTTTTTCTGAGGCAGTGAGTAGCAATCTCAGTGGACCTAAATGATCCTTTCTTTGAGAAGTGGCCTCCAAGACGAGGATCTATGGTTTGACAAAAATGATGCCTATCTGCAAGATATGGTTTTGTCCGGCCACTAAGTTATTTTCACCCATTGGTCTACTTCTGTCCGTGACTCTTTGGCTAGTCTGTAATTCAACTAAAACCACCCAAAGCTATGGACATCACTTTTCATTGTCAGATGCCTTGCAAGAGTATAATAAAAATGAAATGTTGCCTGTGTTTGGATCAACTTTGATGACATACAATTTAAACGGTGAGATAATCAAATATGTAGAGATTACTAACTTTGATCCCTGTATTGAGACTGAAAGCCTTATTTGTCCCATTTTACTCACAGAAAAAAACTGCCAAGGATACCGTCAGACTGAAGGATGCAGAAACTCAGTTGAATGATGCTCGTGTAAAATGACTTGTAAGATTCCACTTTATACATTTTTCACAAGTTCTTCTCAATTATGTTTCTTTTGTAAAATATACAAAAATAAATTCATACTTCAAGGGCATCATTACAGCATTTCTGCTTGGAGATCTTCTCTGCCCTTTTCCTTTTTGCGTATTTCCATAAAACAACTTTTCACATGAACATTTATTTGGTTGTAGTGTTTAATGTCTTTAGCACTCAAAATATATGGCATTGGAAATTGTTTATCTTTTCTAGCAATGGTTTAAAGATGTGTTGTGCCTCAAGATAGAGTAAGAATAAAAACTGTTTATTGTAGCCGAATCCTTCAATAATTCTAGGCACAACCCTTGCTAGAATTGTTGGCTGATCTCGGGTCTACTTTAGTAATCCTTCTAAAATGAAATGATATTAGTAGGGAAGAACAAATTATGGAATAAGAGTTAGTCTGATACAGTATTTGACTTTCCTTGTTGCTATATCTTACAGTTTTTTAATCGGCACCATATTTTCGTCATTTTGGTGATTTGACCAATCAAAGGCCAGCACTTCTTTCACTTTAGCAGTAACATTGACTAGTGAAAAATTGAGGAAGTATGTTGGTCTTGTCATGAGAATGGAATAGGGTAACAGTAAACAGGAGATTAAACAACTACATACCCAGTGGAATCCCACACTGTAAACAGGAGATTCATCATCATCATCATCATACCCAGTAAAATCCCACAAGTGGGGTCTGGGGAGGGTATAATGTACGCAGACCTTCCCACTACCTCATAGAGGTAGAGAGGCTGTTTCCTGAAACCCTCATCTCAAAACCCATAAGTAGAAAAAGACTAGATATGCCACTGTAAACAGGAGATTATAGTAGAAAAATATTTGTGTATGAGACTTTCTTAATAAGGTTCCGTTTACTCTAGAGAACATGAAAGTGAAAATTTTGTCATCTTTGTTATCTTTAACAAGAAGGTTCCTAGTCCAACTAAAATGAGTTCTTTTATCTTGTTCCTGAATAGTGGTGAACTGTATCTTAAGTTGATTTTTCTTCCACAGAATCCTCATTATTCTGTTTGATCATTGAAAATATTTATAGTTAGAACAAGAAAGGTGCAATGGGCATGTGTGACCAAGTAGATGAAAGTCTTGTGTAATGTGGTTCTGGTGAAACTCTAGTTAGTTAATAGTATCAACTATTTGTTGTCGCATTCCGAAAATTTGACTCGAGTCTAGTCAATATAGTCAAGTACAGACAAGAAAAAATGTTAATTCGTGCTCAAAACGATGACAATAGTAGTATGACACATGTATTTGTTTATTGTTGCTGTATTTGTTGGTTTGCATCCTATGTTGCTTGGACTCTCTTGAAATATTGTGGTGCCCATGTCGGATCCTTCAAAAAATACACTTCTTTTGAAGGATTCAATATGCATCTGTCAGCATTTTTGAAGAGTTCGAAAAACATAGATGTTATTTTATTAAAATATTATGAATTCTCTGATCTTGCTCATTGGTTTTGGCTTCCTTCAGTTACATCTAGCGTTTTCTAAGAACGGGTTGGAACTTTGGATTATGAATTCCACAAGCCAATGAGCTAAAAATCTTCTACAGGTTTCTAAAAAAAAGAAGAAGAAAACTCCTACAAACTTCTCTTCAGTTCACTTTTCATCTCGATTGTAATCAACAACAACATATCCAGTGGAATTCCACAAGTGGGTTCATCTCGATTGCAATCATTATTCAAAATAGGTTGAGTTTCACTTAGGCCTGAATATAGAGGAAGTAATGTTGCAGTACCCCTTTTACTCTTTGCCCAACTATTCTTGTTTTCCTACTCTCGTCGTTGATTTTCTTTCTGTTACTTTGAAAGTAGTTACTTTAGCTTCAGCCGTTCAATCTTTTGATATTCCTTTTTTATTTCTGCAACATTCTAGCTCTTCCACTCTTGGAATGGAACAAATATTAGGTCCTACTGTGATATAGTATGAATTTACATAAAGATGACATGAACTTATGATGCATATGGAAGTTGAAACATGATCAGCGTCATCTGAAGAACAAAAGATATGTTACTGCTGGTTTTGCGAGGCATTTCAAGTTGAAAAAAAGATCGGCATGCACCTAAGGGTGTGATCTAGTGGTCAATAAAGTTGATAGAGAAACATGAGGTCATAGGTTCAAATTTTAGTGGAGGCCAGAAAAACATACCTCATGGAGTTTATGTTGGTGGGACATAGCAGGTAAATCATAAAATTAGTCGAGGTACCCACAAGTGGGTCTGAACTCCATTAAAAAAGAAGACAAATGACAAATATGACGACTTCACTTGAGACAAATAAAATTTGAGCGCTAGCTCATTAAAAATCTTACCATGAAAATTCAAAGGGATAAAACCTTGGTTAAGGAAGAAAGAGTGCAACGCGTTATATTTCCCCTGATTAAGATATCATTTGATCCACGTAAAGGATGCCTCCCAATCTTGTAATGTTATATTTTGCATGTACGTTAATAAAATTACTATACCATGAGTTATAATAGCAATATACATAAATCATCAATTGCATTGACATGGCACTTTTGAATCATTTTAGTGAGATCAAAATTGAATTTCTCAAAATTTAAAATTTTCTTACAAATAACTTTTTACCTTTTCTTGTATGGGGTAGGGTGGGA
>JAPFFP010045749.1:0-11434 GCA_026153255.1 Solanum medicagineum | reverse complement strand
AGGGAGTTACTGGGCTATTTGAAGGGGCTTAGAACTTACATGTGCATAGGCCTTTTCCCGGGGAAACCTGGGAGAAAAAAAATCGTGAGCTGGTGCATGGGCGACCCATGGCTGGCAAAGCGGACAATATATACACGTGTGGGTCCGGGCTGTTACACTTACATACCTGGAAGAACTAGATTCCTTAAGAACTTTGAAGAACTCACTAGCTTATCTTAAAACCCTAGCTTTTCTTCTCTTGAAAACTTGTTCTAAGTCCGGAGAATGTTTTTGAGCGTAAGTTTAGGCTTAGAAAAGGTGAGAAAGGATGAAAATACCCTTTCTTAAAAAAACTGTCTAAGTCATCTATAGGACTATCTACGGGCCGTGGAAGCTTATACGGACCTTATAATCTATTTGTAGAAACTAGAGTGGATTCTGGGGTCCTAAAACTCATTCTACGGGCCTATACTACAACGTGTTGAAGCTTTTACAACCCATAATTGGGTCTGTAGAATTTGAGACCCAAAAATGGACATACAAATGTCATTCCATGACCTAACAGCATGGGTTGTAGTTCAATCCACATCTCGTAAGCCAGGGCTGCAGAATCAAGTCTGCACTAGCAGTCTATAGTAAAATAATTATAACCTTTTGCTTCAAACTCCAAATGAGGTAAATTTAGTGGAGTTGGAAAGAAGATTCAAAAATATTTAATTTCATATATTATGGGCCATCTAATTCTATATATGTTGAGAGTTAAGATCATTTAAAGTTGACTCGTTCATAATCTAATGCGAAGACTTAATCAATAGGAAAACTTTGACCTTGAGTGAGTACTAGAGTTCTCTTACGAGCCCAATAATCCACTTCTAATACCCTTCATACAAATAGAAATGGGCCTTATAATATAGATATATGTAAGGTATCACTAGGTTCAATCTTAAATACTTACGAGAATTTTTTTTGGATCCTATGAATAGAGTTGTGGGGTGTTACAGGCATTTTTCATCTATTTTTCATTGTTTTCTTCGAGAAGGGTAAGTTAGTTACTTATCTAATTTGTAGTTTTATTCTTAATCTCTAACATCTATGGTGGTTAATTTTAGGGGAGGCCTTTTAACTTGAAATTAATAGTGAAAAAAGCCCTAATTTGAGTAGAATGATAATGAAATTGATGTGGGATTTCATTGGGTATGTTGTTGTTGTTGTTGATCATGAAATTGATGATGAGTTAGGATTTGAGTATACATCGTATATCTTTATACCATCATTTCATTGCTTATTGTACTTGTTATCATTTTAGACCAAAAACAAGCAAGGATCCATAAAAGGGAAAAACTCAACTTCCATAGAGTATGTAGTGTTTGCATGTTAACTACTTTATAGTATTATTTATGCAAGGCATGTAGAGAACATATTAGGGATGGACTTGAAATGACATCATGTTGATAATTTCTTGTAATAAACCTATTTATTTTATTGTGGCTTCAAGTGTGATTGTTCATTGTGACATAGCTAGTCAAATAATGCTTTTGATTTCTTTGCATCTTAAATTTGATTTGAGAATAAATGAAATTTTATTTAAGGATTTACCTTCTACGCTCCATATATACAATAAATCACAAATTAGAAAAACAATAAATTACTTTCATTTTTCCCCTTGTGCATATGATTTGATAGATAAGATATGTTTTAAAATTTCTCCATCCATGTGTACATGAAGTCTTCAAATATTTGCTTTAATGTAAATGTGTCTATATTTTGAATGTGGCACCTTTTCAGTTTGATTTGAAATTTTCAAATACCAAATTAAATTATTTATTTTGAATTAAATATATGAATCAAACCAAACTATTAAAATTCACATTTTTTGACCTCAACTTTTTTATGTTTCTTGGGTTTTTGAATTTTTTTGGTATATGTTGACACCCAATTTTGGCTTTTTAAAAATTCATACATTTATATACTGTTAATTTTTTAACATTTTAAAATATTTTTTTTAGAAATTTAAGATTAATTTTTTAGAATTTTAATTAGTTTGGTTTTAAATTTTAATACAGTCTAATAATTTATTATTTTACATAGATAAAAATTGTACGAATATGTTTAGTTGGCCAACAATTTGGGCCCGTAGTTTAGCCCATTAGGTTTTGAAGCATGTATATAACTTTTATTGTTACAAGGTAGAGTACAAGTTCTAATAGAAAACCCAAAATAATTATCTTCTCTTTCCCTTTTCAAAACCAGCTGCCACTCTCTCCGTGTCCAGTGAAACCTCCGGAAAAATCATCATAGCTGCCCTTCTCCTTGCCAGAAGACTCCGTGACTGGTGACCTAACTTCACCCTCTCTCTCATCTCCCTCTTCTCCCTTAACCTTCTTGGCTCGTTGGAAAACCAAGGAGCCTCCTCCTCTTTGTCTTATTCACCCTCACCACAGTCCACCACCACTTCCAAAACCCCATCCCCTTACTATTGCTAAACGACAACCAAACACCCATCAAACAGTACCTCAAAACCCGCCTGAAAATCGCCTAAAATTCACCTTAAAAGGACCTCCTCCACCCTACTGCCACAACCATTGGAAAAACCCCGTTCCCACCCATGCAACACCCATCCACCACCACACACTAGCTCCCAAAATTCATGACACTACCACTCCCAAAAACTAACCAAACCTCCGTCAGAACAACACCAAAACTCCACGCCGGACAAGCGTCGAGGAGGCAAAATCTAGTCGGCTCCACCAGTGCTCACCCATCCTTGTTACTCCACAACACAACTAGATTTGGGTCAGGTACTTTTCATTTTAGTTTCTCAATTTATTAGATTTTTGTTAAATCGACATTATCGCTGCTCACTAATTCAATTGAGTTTTATTGTGAATTTTTGTTTGTGCATGTGATCGCAATTTTTTTTCAAATAGGTTTCATACATTTACTGTAATGTTTTTAGTAATGTTATTTTGTTTAGGTCAGTTTGGATTATTTTAGTTATTTTTAAATGAATCTGGTAGTTCTTGTTTTAGTTACGTGTTTATTTTTCTTTAGTTATTCATGATGTTTTTCGTTAACAATTTGGGGCAGTCGTTGAGTTACTGTTATAATTTGTTATTAGTCCAACAGATTATTTCTATTGTTAATACTAATTTACTTAAGTATTTATTAATATTTTGTTTGGACAATACATTTGTTATTACTAGATTTTATATTGGTGTTTAAATAGTGAATATTACCTTATATTTTTATTGTTAGCCACATTTAGTTATTGTCGCTATTATTTTACACATTATTGATTTTATATGATTTTATGTTTCAAAATTTGTCAAAATTGGATAATAAAATCTATTCATCGGATTTTGAGGCCTCCTTATAAAAAAATATGAAAAATTTGACCGTTATTAGGATTACTGATATTTATGGGACATAACCTTAGATTTTATAAGTTCGACCATTATATGATGATATTCATTATATGTCTTGAAGTATGATGTCTAAATAATGAGAAATAAAGGCTTATGAGACATTCTATGTTTATTTTTGACTTATGAAATGATGACCAGTTAGTAGAGGGAAATGAAATGATGGCCCGTTAGTACAGGGATATAATGTTGATACTAGTCGATAGTAGAGGCTTAGCGAAGATTATGATGATAGCCGATAGTAGAGACTTAGCCAAGATTATGATGCTAACTGATAGTAGAGGCTTAGCTAAGGTATATGAGCTATTCTTATGATGATGATTAATGTTCAAAATGTTTATGGGAAGGGTTAGTAGATTTCCCTCCATTGTTTTAAAAGGCTTATGTCATAGGTCAGTAGAATACCTCTCCACTAATGAATTTCATGATTCCTCCATGTTATTATTCTGTGAGAGTTTACTTAGCACCGAGTAGACCATCGGATGGATGCGGAAATTCCCCATTAGAAGAGGCATGAGACCGTTAGTGAATTCTATTGTCCCATAACTATGTGCCACCATAGGAAATAGGAATCATCCGCTAGTAGAGGTTGATTTCTTGACCAACCGATAGTAGAGGTTGCCTTGGCAAGTGACTTCCCTCTTTCCTCCAGTGTAGGGAAAACATCGGGACTTCATAGCTTAGCTCACATGGTTTATGTCGGTTAAAGGTTGCTCCCACACATGTTCAAGTTCTCCTTATGGTTTTAAGTCGTCCCACTTATGATGATTAAACGGTTCCTTTATGTTATGTCCAAAGGTGATTTAAAGTTCCTCTGATTCTTTGTTGCACAAATTCAAATGGTACTTTCCCCTAAAGGTACATGACGATTTCTACAAGTGTGTAAGGTGTTCTCCATTATGATTGCCAATGTTCCTTGCGTAATAAAATAGTGTTTGATGTAAAGTGATGTATTTTTCACCCAAGAATATTAATACTTTAGTTATGTATGACACCTTGTATTTCTTATTATCTTTTATGAACTCCCCAAAGCTTTATGGTATTTGTCATTCTTGATCTATGATTTTCCTTATATATGCTCATGTCCTCCTCATGTTCCCAAGATATTCTCTTATGATGATTTATGATGGTTCTTTATTTTTATGACCTATTCCTCACCCTCTAGTAAAAAGTATATGGATGAGCTACTCATGCCACTTTATTATTCTTTTTATGAGTTATGCAAGTATAATTACCTCCATATATGTTTTACCTTAAACGAGCTTATGTCGTTGATTATGTTTATGCATTTCGATTACTATGGATTACTTCCCTTGTTGCATTGCATCCCACATACTTAGTACATTTCAAGTACTAATGCATATCATGCCTACATGATTTGACCATGTAGGGACTGGTGCTCCTCGATATCCTGCACGTGGTTAGCTTTGGATCATTAAAAGAAGAGAGTTGGTGAGTCCTCTAGTTCGGGGACAATACCCAGTTCCTATCTTACTTATGTTGAGACTTTATTCCACTTTACTTTCTAGTTCGAGGGTGAGCCTTGAATATGTCTTGGCCCTCATCCTATTCATGCTTAGAGGTGTTGTTGGATACTATGCTATGTCCCTATAATTTGATGTTGAGATTTTATGGAGACTTTTCCCTTAGACCCTATCCCTTATGTGATGCTATTTGATGCTATTGATTATGGTGGAAAGTGATGAAAGTCCCAAGTTCCTAAATACCCCCATAGCGTTAGTCATACTTACCCGCCTCTTAGACTTATTTGCTATGTGATTCATGTTTATCCTCTTCCCTATAATATCCCCATAGTGTGAGTCCAAAGCCCCGCTTCCCTTAGAAATTATTTGCTATGTTTTATTTATCTTTTATTATTTTCGCAAACCAAGGATGTGCAAACAATATGCTAAGATGGTATGTGTTTGGGTTGCATTCGGGCTTCCTATTCGCCGCGTCAGGTCTAGGCCCTAGTCTTATGTCGTGACAATGATGGTATTAGTAGAATATGCAACATGTACATATGAATCATATGTCTCAACAATCGAATAGAGTAACTCAATATCATAAATGTCACATTTTCCTCAACATATCAATAAAATCACAGTCTCAATAACATTCACATCAAAAAGTAAGTACCAACTCAATATTAACATCAAATGATTCACAAACTCCTATAGATTTCGCATCCATAATGAATTCACAAGTCAAGATATCACCAAATGACTAACTACTCAATCCGAACTATCATAATCAAGCCTATATTGATCCAATTCTACGCCCAAAGCACTCAATTCTATACATATAAGAGCAATAAGGTTTAATTATGCTTAACAAAAGGTGAGAAGTCTACTTGGCTTATAAAAAGTCCCAAATCAAGTCAACTTTGAAGCTTTTACCTTCCTACGATACTTCGAATCACCAAAATCCAATTGATTTTCCTTGAAAATGCTCGAAATCCTTCTTGACAATTAAGCTTAGAATGCCAAAAATGATGGAAAAGGGTTTAAAGACATCTTTAAAAAAGTCCACTAGTTCAGGTGTAATTAACACTCCACGAACGCGGAGGCTAATCAAACTCCTGCACTTTTCAAAGGCAACGCAGAGGCTATGATGCTTAGCACTTCGCAAACATGGAGAAACATTATTGAACGCAGGAGGCTTAAGGGGCTAGGCACTCTTACACTCCGCGAATATGACTGTCTTCCCATGAATGCGGAGGTCTAAGTGATTTGACCTCCTTAAATGCAGACGTGTAGGTGTGTATGCGGAGAGTAAACCCTGATGCACCAGAACTAGTTTACATCAGCATACACAACATAGAACAAAACACTAAAAGGACCTTTGGGATTCATTCAAAACCCCGTCAACTCAAACCAAACATGGAACCCTTCCAGAAACAACAATCAAAACTCAATGGAACCGCCAAAATTCGAGTCTAAGACCTCTTTGGCCCAAAATCCGAGAAATGTCATTTAAACTAGTTTTAGAGTCAAAAACTCAAAATATTCACGATAGCTCTAAAAAGTGCAATGAAGTCATATCTACCACCAGTTTCACCATATGGATCCATTGGAATTGACAGAATTTCGAATTTGAGCCTTCAAACTCTGAATGTTGACCTAAGTCAAACTTCTGATCCAAAATGAATAAAAATGCAACTTTGGGTCTAAAATCTCCATTTTAAGTCGAAATTCAGTTATCTAAGTTCTCGTAAATTAGATCCATCATTTCGGAGCTGATGTTATTGACAAAATCACAATTTGACACTTGAAACTCGAAATGACATAACAACTCAAAATTTTCAACTTTAAACCTTTGGAAAATCTTTCTTCAGCAAAACTCATGCTTTTTACAAGATTTTCAAAATCTGACTTTCAGACTTGACCAAAAATAACTCAAGGCAACTTTCGGAAAGAGTAAAATGGTAATTTAGATAGAATGCCAAAAATGACCTTCAGGGTTATTACATTATTCACCACTATAAACCATATTTGTCCTTGAATATAAGGCAAAGAGAGAAGCCTCACTAGAACTAACCAAGAGTCTATCATACAATCGTCAAAGTCATTAATCACTTCCAAGTAATCTCATTCTCGAGAACTATAAAATCAAAATGTACAATCAAGAATACGACTTATGAGACAACATGAAATTCTGCCCTCCAAAAGTGACTACAAAGTCAAAGACTAGCCATTGAACCCTTGAACCAACACCCTTATACCATACTACACACATTAGGATGCTCTTCCACCATGCATCCATGAGGCAACAGAGATCCCTTCTCGGTCAAGGCCAATAATGAATCTGACAAAATTATAGCTAATTATAATATACAAGCCATCTCAAACCTTCATCCAAATTTTCACTCTCTCAACATAATCTTCCCTATATTCAAGCTGTGCAATTCCAGTACTCGGACAATGCATATAGAGAAGAGAAAGTTTCAATTAATCTAGCTCAAAAGGAGGTAACTACAAGGAAAGACAACCAACAAAAGATACTCCCAAGCTCATAGATACTCAAATAATACTGCAATTAATACAACCGAAATGCTAGAACAATAGCTAAAATCAGGCCCTTAAAGAAATGTGAATATCAAAAGTATGAGAGATCACAAGTTTTCAGGATGAACCCCATGTTAGTACCTCCAAATAGATCCATATCGTTGCTAAGCTCTACGTGTCAAAATTCTCTTGTCTTGCTCAAATAACCCTCTACCTAGAGCCCATGAGTAAATCACCTTTTGTTATCTAATTCTTATCGACCTTTCACTTATATCTCCCACTTCATTATTAACACCTAAGTTTCTTGGAAAAACTCACGATGCCATCTGCAACCTTAAGTAATGACTTCTCCTTTCTCTAGATAAAGCATCCCCATCTATTCAAGCCCACTATCATTTCCATTAGGAATCACCCTCTCCCACCTTTAACCTTTTTAGGGGAAAATATCTCAACATCCATACTCAAACACTCATAGCCTCATGCCAAAGCCAAACAATTCTTGATCACCCCATGAATATTGTATGCCATGAGCATATAGCCTTTAGTTGCCACTAAGCATTTACATGACCAATCAGGATAGTCTACGCTAACTTCCATTAATGAAGTGGTATCCACCTGATCCAAACTTATCAATAACCCATATAAAATCATAATTCCCTTTCTGTTGTGCTTATAGGAGTTACCTATTAAGTCTGAACAATCCAACTGAACATGAAAATGTAAGATTCCTCACACATCATTGTTTCTCATCCAATCCAAACCAAACTTTTCAAAAGTAGTGGATAATATGGTGAATCTGCCTAACTCATATTATCACATAAGCCCAAAGCGAAAAACCCATACCATTTACAACCCTGAGCCATTGCTCTAAGCATGATGTCTATTCTCCTTTACTTAACTTCATGCTGTCATCAATGCTGCAAGGATGTTTGAATGCTTAACATTTACACATGACTCCATCCCAAATGCTTAAACTTTTTGATTGTCGACACTTATGTACTCACTCTTAATCCATTTTTCATTATTAATTTACTCTTCATCGAACTACTCAAATGAAAAACCATTAAGTCTTTCCACCATAAAAAATAATAGACTTCATAATTAAAGCCATGCTCAAGTCCCCTTCAAAATGCTCAGAACTAACATAATCTATCATCCCATTACCTAACTAACTATCACGAATACGAACTTACCATAAAGTCTTGTATTCCCATTCATCGTTTGCAATCAATTCCCTTCTCAATCATACAAATGAAATTATTCAAACCTCAAATGAACCTCTGAGATAAAATCCACACTCCCATATATTAATATCTTTTATTCAAGATTCACCTCTTAGACTTTCCTTATGATAAATTCTGGACCCAACTTCCATAGTAACAACTAATTGGTCCTCTCTAGATGCGACTGTAATGTCAACCTATGCTACCTAAGCAAGTAAAACATGGTAATTCCTTAGTAACTTGTGTTTGTTCTCAAAGACCAATGTCTCTATCCTCAGCCTATATAGCATGGTTAAGGTCGCGGTCTTGGCATAACAATCTAGAATATCACAATATGGAAATAGCCAATCCATACCTAAAATAACATCAAAATTCTATCATATCTAAAGATAATTTTGTCCCCCCGAAACCTCATATCCTAACAGTCACAAGATGGGGTTTGTACACCCTATCTACTACTAAAAGCTCATCTACTAGGGTCAAAACATAGGCAAACACAAATATAGTATTGCATGGCAAATCAAACTCCAAGGGCATATATAAAAAAAGTGGAGCTAGAGTCAAATAACACAGATGCAACGCGATGGAAAAACGTAGCAATACCTGTTATAACTGCATCTGAGGCCTCAGCCTTGGGTCTACCTAAAAATGGATATTACTAACCACTTCGCCCTCCTCTAGTTAAAGCTACTCCTCTATTACTAAACTGCATAGGCATCACCCGCTCCTCAACCTTTAGTGCATTATCCCTGTCAAAATATCCTCTACATCGTCTCCTAGTCTATGGGGCTTTTGTACCTTGAACTAATGGTGTAATATTTCTAACCGGTGCTATAAGAGCTGAGCGGTAGGGCCCAGTATACATCCACATGGGACACTACCGAAGAAGATGATCTGGAGATACACACCCATAACATGACCTAGGGATGAACAATGGTTATGAGGGAACATGAGGAATATCAAAACTGCCTTAACCCATAGGCCTTTGCTGAAAGCTAGATGTTATTTATCCAATATTATGTGAAACATAAGGGTCCTAGCCACTTTTCAATGATTTCAATGAAGAAAGGAACTAGCCTTGCGGTTGAAATAATCCACCTCCCTGACTCATATATCTGCCTCTGGATGAGGCACCTTAGGACTGTGTTGATAAATAAACCTTTTTAGGGTCTCCAAACTCCCCTCTCTACATGAGATTTGCCTCCTTAGTGGCACTAACCACAAACTAAAAAAATGTTTCATCTATAGACATCCGAAGAAGACATAAGATGATCTGGAGATACACACCCATAACATGACCTAGGGATGAACAATGGTTGTGAGGGAACATGAGGAATATCAAAACTGCCTTAACCCATAGGCCTTTGCTGAAAGCAAGATGTTATTTATCCAATATTATGTGAAACATAAGGGTCCTAGCCACTTTTCAATGATTTCAATGAAGAAAGGAACTAGCCTTGCGGTTGAAATAATCCACCTCCCTGACTCATATATCTGCCTCTGGATGAGGCACCTTAGGACTGTGTTGATAAATAAACCTTTTTAGGGTCTCCAAACTCCCCTCTCTACATGAGATTTGCCTCCTTAGTGGCACTAACCACAAACTAAAAAACTGTTTCATCTATAGACATCCAAAACAGTGACTGTCTGATAGGATATGTCAACCCTCTAACAAATATGTGAACTCTCTCTATCTCCAAAGGAATGATGGTTGTAGCATGCCGAGCCAACTAGCAAAAATGATCTCATACTCTAAAACTGTCATAGATACCTGCCTAAAACCTTATACGACTCCCCTCCCTAATACTCCAAGGAATGAATCTATCATAGAAAGCACTACCAAATGTTTCCCAAGTCATCAGAGGAGAATCAACAAGGAAAAGATCCCAGATAAGTCCCCTCCCTACCAAATCCGTGGCCAGTCGATGAAGCTAGAGGGTAACATATTAAATATCGTGAGCCTCGACTAGCCCAACGATCTCAAGTAGGTCCCTACTAATAATTAAGAACTCATGTTCATCCTTGGTCTTCCCATATTGGAATTGAGGTGAGTCCATCTTCTTGAACACCTCATATCTGTGCTACTCCTCATCATAAAGTAGTTGCTGGAGGAACCTCAACAATAGGTGATGCTAGTGGCTATTCCACCTGTATCTGGGCCTCAGGGGCCTATTATTGACTTGGAGGCTGAACCTCAACTCTTGTCTGAGAAGTACCGGATGTATCAGTTTGGTTACCTGCCTACCCCAAAGTCTTAAACACACCTAAAACTCTCAATAGAGTATCCTAGAGTAGTGGTGCTATAGCAAACTTAGGAGAAACCTACTGCTCTCTAGGCTCCATAGCTAGCTCGCGGGAGATAACTCACTCATAATCTCTTTCCAATGTACTCCTCGACCCCAGCATCTTGCTCATTCTCTAGCACGACCCCTACGCCTAGCTGGGGTTCAATAGCACTATCATGGCTTATTTTTCCTCATTTGATAACCATTGTAGCTCTAGTCCTCGCTATCTATCAGAAGGCCAATGAAACGATCCACACATGATTTGATTAAAAAGAAGCAACAGAGAATTACCTAATAGTCTTCATTGTATCTCAATGATAAGTAATGAAAATCTCTGCACCGATCCTCAAGACTCTACTAGACTGGGCTTGTACACAAGGGCGAGTTATCCCAAAGCATAATAACCCAACATAATATAATATCAGAAGATAAATAGTCTTCATAGGATAGATAAACATTCTAAACCAAAACTTACACCTTCCCAAGATTGGTGTCACATTTACAAGCCTATAAATACA
>JAPFFP010045748.1:0-11435 GCA_026153255.1 Solanum medicagineum | reverse complement strand
TTCGAGCCATGCAGAGGAGGCTCAGGGATGAGACCTTGGGGGAGGAGGATACGTTTGAGGCTAGTGGATCAGTTGAGGAGCTCAGCGTTCGACCTGACCCAAATACAGATAGACCAGAGACACAGGTTGTCAACAGGCTTGGGCAGGCCTAGACCCAGGCTATTGTTGCTTGCATTCCTCGGTTTGATGATGGAGACAACAATGATAACAGCTCCATTCAAATGACTCCATCCAGAGAGGAGTCAGATTCAGATTCAGAATTCGGTGATAAGTCAAAGACAGAATCCTCTGTCGTACCACCGTAGACATCACCATTACCACCAGATGCTCTCACTAGTTGGTGGTGTGTTAGGGGCATACGGAATATCTACATGGAGAGCATACAAAGAAATAAGCGGGGCAAACTAGCCCGCTCCATTTTTTAGGAGCCCCATATCATCTCCTTCAAATAAGACAGTATCCCTAGCCTCAGGACACCATCAGCAGATACGGGCTACAATGGATGACAAAAGCACCAAAAAAGTACTCTCCGACCATAGTTCAAGAGTTCTATGCCTACTATGATACCATCGTACTCAGCACACTTCCCAAGGGGATAAAGCCCTTCACTCTGCCTAGGATGACACATGTGAGGGGCCGGCAAGTGGGCATCTTGGAGACCACCTCCGTCACATGTTGTTCCGGCTCGAATTCCCAGCCCCCAGATCCACAGTAGAGTACAACCACAGATTCGGGCAGACCAGGGACAAGGGTCTGATGAGAGACCCGAGCCGCAGAGCTGGCTTGATGAGATGGTTTGCAGGATATATTGCCGAGCCGGGATTGGACCCTACATGGGTAGCCATATCTTCTGAGGCTATTGTGAAGGCCTCTCTTAGCTTTCCCACTAAATTTTGGTGGGTCATTGTGAGGTCACGGATCCAGCCGACCCTTGCAAGCAACACCTTGACACCGGGTCGTGTTGTTCTAGTTTCCAGAATCTTGGTTGGCTATGAGATAGATTGGGCCAGCCTTATCGTAGGCCAGATCCACTAAGCGGCCTTGAAAAGGTCTGCCTTTATCGCCTTTCCATGCTTGATCTACAGACTCTGTCTAGAGTTAGGAGTGGATAGTTTACATCAGCTGGACTCAATGATTAAGGTCTAGCGCACTTTGGATGCCAGCCTGATCAAGGCTGAGGAGAACCCGATGGCACTTCGACGAGCACCATACCAGCTAGGTCATATACCAGGGATGTTCGCACCAGAGCCACCTCCTAAGGTTCCACTCACCACCGCTACTACTGCTACTACAGAGAAGAGGCCCTCATAGGCTGAGACAAATATAGAGAGGGGGTCCACTACTACTACTCCTTCCCCACAAGCCATTCCTATACAGACAGCACCTGCCGGCATGTTCTACGTATGCACGATCTCATTCAGGCCGTGGCGCAGCGAATGGCCCATACTGAGTCTAAGTTGACTTAGTTACTTTCGCAAATTAGGCCCAGGGTCCGCCAGGATATTACGGATTCTGAGGAACAAATGCAGGCATTCATGATCGCTAATATTCAGGACCGACTTAAGTTGTGGATGCCCACATTGATGTTTTTGAGTTGCGGGTCTAGCAGAGCCTGAGTACAGCATGGCTAGTAGACATAACAACTGTATAGAAAGATATTTAGTAGCTCCTGGCTGAAATAACAATAGCTTTGGCCGCACTCATGGAATTCCCACAGCCTGCACCCTCGGTATCAGTGGTGGATTTATTTGCTCCTGATGAGCCATCATAGCCTTCCCATGGGAAGAGGCCCTGGACTGGTGATAATCCAGATACGGTAAGGTTACATGTGGGGTTGACAAAGGAGCAGGAGCTAGAGCTTGTCATGAGGCAGTCGAGGCAAGAGGAGGAGATGAGACAAGCTCGAGAGTTTGAGAGGATGAGGGTGCTAGCCCCTCCGATCATGGTTCTACCATTGAGGAGGCCACCATGCAATTGACGGTGATCAGACTTAGCCAGACACTAGCGCTTAGGCACCCAGGTATGTTCTTTTTGATCTCAGTACTTTATTTTACATTCTTGGTGTGCATTTGGGGACAATACACCTTTTCCGGTGGGCTGTGATAGTTATAGGCCTCAGTGAAGTCTGAGTAGCCTTGGCCTATAGTCATCCCAAATTTTGAATCCTAGGGGTTTCTTGCCTGTGTCCTTTTCCCCCATGGATATTTAATTTATGTTGAACTGGCATGTTTAAGATGTGTAGGTAGTATTGGTAGCATATAGTAATATTTGTGGCATATATGCGTTTTTATGCTTTTTTGTGAAAAATGATACCCACTAAATTTTTGTTAGTTAGTTAAATAGCAACCATGCATGTTTACTTGTGTTGACAGTGCTTGTTCTAATAAATGAGAATAAAATTGAGATGAAAAGCATGATCTGAGAGTCTATGTTGATATTTTAATCAGTGTCATGTGAGTGTGAACTTACTTTGCTAAATTCATGGGTTGTGCTTCGATACAAAACTTGTCTTGTTACTCTAACTTAGACTGTAGGTTAGTTGGTTAGGAAAGGATGTTAAGTCATTATTCATAATAGCCCACTTAGCCTAAATAACCAACCAAATGTGTGCAATATCCCTTGATCCTAATGTTTGAGCCTTACATGTACCTTTTCTTTGTAACAACCTAAGTGACCTAACCTTGTTAGATGTAAAATCTTGAAATTGGCCCTGGTCCTTCCTTGAACATTATGCACCTTAACTGAGGCAAAAAGCCTAAGTTGAAGGTGGCTACCAAAAGTGGCTTGGTTCTTAGGTTAGATATTGTGCACCTCAATCAGGCTAAAAGCCTAAGTTGAGGGTGGCTGGTGTAAGGGTAAACAAAGAGGAGTAAAACTAGTGATACATAGAAAAGGAGAAAAAATGTGTACTAGGTGCAAGAAAAATAAGTGATACCTTAGCAATGAGTTGAAAAAGAAAAATGTTGTGCAAATACAAGGCAAAAAGCTGAAAAATGAGAATAAAGCACCCAAAAAAGCTTGAAATAGGAGAAAGGGAGAATGAGATGAAAAATAACAATGTTGGTAGGGCAAAAGTGTAGAAAACTGTAGTGTCAAGGAGGGCCTTTAGTCATCGTATTCCCAAAATTTCTTACCAAAGCCCCCTGAGCCTACGTTACAAATCTATAAAGCCCTAAAGTGATCCGAATCTAAGTAGCCAAAAGTCATAATCTTGATTATAGGGGCAAGCATATGATATTGAGCATGATATTTGAATGTCTTTTGTGAGAATGAGTGACTTTTGAGAGTCCCAAGATTATACCTGAGAATATCATTGTGAGTGAGATACAGGATTTCTTTCTTTGAGAGCACTTGCATTGCATTGTTAATATTAGGCTAATTCAGTGATTGTAGCTTTTTGATAACTACCTCGCTTGTCATAGTTGCATTGTCACATGCATTGACCTGTTTTGGTTTGCTTACTAGCTATCTGATGTATTTGGAAAGTGATGTGGGTATTTCTGCTTGAGTTTGATGTGATGTATGCCATTAGGTTGAAGTTTGTGTGTTACTGTGCTGCTTATGTAAATTGAGTCCGTTGCTTGAAGACAAACAATAATTTTAAGTTGAGAGTGTTGATGTGCCATCAAAATGCAACACTATTGTTGCTTAACAGTTGAAATTTTGTGTGTTCTCAAGGTGATCTTAGTAGAGTTGATGTGGTTTTATATTTGTTTTGTAGGATTACAGGGTTGGCACAATATTTGGGCTAAGTGTGCAGAATTTGCTGAAGCAGAAGTTCCATGAGACCTTTTACGGGTTGTAGATACTTTTACGGCCATAAAGATGGTTCGTAGACCAATCCAGTGAAGGGTGAATTACTGAAGTTAAGTCACGTTGATGAGCCATAGAAGACTTTACTAGCTATAGACTTGGTGTTATGCCCTGAGGATCAGAAAGTGGGGAGTTGCTGAAAAGTCATAAGACAAAACCTCCTCTACGGGCCGTAAAAGGGTGACATAGAAGTCAGTCCCAGTTTTGCAATCCATGAAAGCCCGTTTACGAGTCGTAAAATATGATACGACCCGTAAAAACTGCCTTAGAGTCTGCCAACCTAGTTATCCTGTTCTATTTTGATTTTGTATTTTAAACATTATAAATAAGTTTTTTAGGTTATTTTTCAAAGAGAGAAGAGGAGAGGAATGTGATAGAACATTAGAGAGCTTGAGAAACACTTGTAAAACATTATTTTATCTTTTGATTTCACTCTTGTGATTCTTGTTAAAGAGTTTGAATTTCTTGTGCTTAACTCTCTTGTGTAAGTGCTTAATTATGTTATCCAAATTCATAAGTCTTGTAATTACACTGATCATGAGTAGCTAAATCAATAACTAGGGTTACGGGAACCATGAAGAACTAACAAGGTAAAATTAGATAATTCCTAATCTCGAGAAGTATGCATGTATGTATTAATTAATTCACTTCATATTGAATACTTTCTAATGGTGGACGATATTAGAACCCGCCTAGTGTTACTGACTAGATCAAGGTAGTAATGAATAAGAAAATAGATTAATTAACGGGATTCAATTGATGTTTCTCGTCTAATTAATCAAACTGGGCCAAGGGGAGGTTGTACTGGAACAATATGCAAGGGTTTGTAATGTCACACTACAGGGATGGAACAAATAACGTAGTGAAATGTACTGCTCACTTGGGCCAAAGGGAAAGAGGTTTGGTGAACTCAACTTTTCGTTCTTCATGCTACACACTGGAAAAGAATTAGATTATCTGGTAATACTGGGTTAGAGAATCATGGGAAACACAATACCCCTGTTCCTCTTCATACTGATTTAACACTTGGATTAATTTTTATAGTTGTTGCAAAACCCCACTTTTGGAGAGATAAGTTGGTTAATCAACCCGAATTGCACTAAATTCTTCTAAGTCTACCATATTCCCTTTGGGATTTGACCCTAATCTTGGTTCGGTTATATATATTGACAACGATCGATTTAGCCTAACAAAGGAGGTGTAGCTTAGGCGACATCACGTACTAATATGTATTCTGTCTACATGATGTCACCATGTTGGAACTGGTGCTCTTTTTCCTCCACCGACACGTGGCTAGCTTTGACATTTAAGACTAGTAGTTGATTGGTGAGCCCTTTAGATTCAAGGATTTCACCATGCTTTGTATCTTTGAGACATTTAAGTAGTTTGAATTGTTTATTGAGACTTTTACTTTCTATCTTATTTTCATAATTTTTATATTCGAGGGGAGATTTGGGTATGTGCTAACCCGTACTAAGTCCTTATGTAGACTGGTATGTTTGGATGTTATGTTTTGAGTTGACGTTTTTTCATGTTTCAATGATTGAATGTTTCTCTTAGTCTAAGTTTCCCCACTTTTAAGAGGCTTGGGTGAGGTGCCCCCGGACCTTGCATTCACCGTGTTACGACTAGGCTCTAGGCTTGGATCGTGACAGTATGCTTGATATCTAATAGGCTTGGTTGGGGTTTCTTCGAGATATCTAATCATCGTGTCACACCTCAGGCCAACTTTGGTCGTGACAATTTCTCATCCAAGGATAGATTTAGAGATAATCTAATATAATCTAGTAACATTGGGTATTTTGTTCCTCTTAAACGAAATACCAAATTTATTATGCATCTCTTTTGCCCTAAATTTTATTGTGAACCGTGATCATGATTTAGTAAAGACCTTATGTATACTTTACGAAAATAATCAATTATATTTTGAGAAAGTCTCTCAAGAAGGAATAAATAATGGTGAAAGATATTTTCACCTTCTTACGAATTTGATGTTGAAAGGATAATTCTCAAATTACATGAACCATGATTTAATGGGCTACTCTATAATTATGAATTTTTGAAAGGGATTAGAAACTCAGTATTTCCTTTCCACATGTTATGACTAGATAATTTATTTTATCTATTCCACTGAAACTTTATTTACCATCGAGAGGGCTTCAGGTGCAGCCTTGCTAAGGGAGTGTAACAATGCGTAGTTTAGGAGCCTTGAGTACAGAAAAGTTGTCCTGAAAACAATGATCAGAAGTCTGATTTATGGGGTAACTTACGACCCATAAGTGTATATACGACCCATAGATTCTGCTCTTAAATATAGAATTCAAGAAGGGGAAACGTTTCCACGTGTGGGGTAACCCACGGACCAAGTGACGGCCCGTAGGTTTTATGAACGGGACCACAGATATGAAGGAAATTCAGAGATTCCTGAATGATGACCTATGAGTTATCAAATGTCCCATAAAATAGGATACGACCCGTAGAGGTTCTTCATGGAACGAGGCCAAGAATAAGGTGAAAAATAGCTAAGTGGAGATGGATTCTACAAGTCAACCACGGCTCGTGAATGATCATATGGCCTATAACATGTGTCTACAGTATTGAGTCCAGCAAAGTCTGTGTTTAGGAAATTTCAAATGTGATATCAGACGAAGGGACTTACGGCCCGTGGATTCACTTATCCACCGTAATAGTGGTTTTGTAGGTCGATTCCGATAGTTTTAATAAGGGGTAATTTTATTATTTTTATCATTTTTATTCCTAAACTATGTCATTTTGGGGACGAAAAAGGGGCTCTATATTAGTATCTAACCCCTAATCCCTTCGTTCATCCCCTCATTCTTTACTCTCAAAATTCTAAGGCAGGAAGGAGACTCTCAAAGCAAGGCAAGAACAAGGGTTTCCAAATTTTTTCTCAATCCTACAAATTTGTTTCTCTTAAGTTACCCCAAGGTATGTGAGTTGATTTATGGGTATCCTTTCATCCATAAAGTTCCCTATTAAGTATTTTAACTTTTTTATAAGATCCTCAAGTTAATGTGCATGTTTATGATGACTTCATGATATTTATATTATTATATGATACTTATAAAGATAGCAATTATTTTGTTAAGTACATATATGCATATTGGGAGAATGATGTTGATTCAATGATGATTTTCGATATGATTAAGGTTGGCAGTTATCGATATTCCTTTTAAAGAGAAACTTTCTATGACTTATGTGATTTATGATTTTTCTGTGATAAAACTAAGCCCACTTAGTTTTCAAATAAACCTTTCTATGACTTATGATTACGGTTAGGGAATTAATGAAGTGTTTAAAAGTTAAGTTGATCAAAGATATAAGTTGAATGTTAATTTCCCTAAAAGATGTTTAAGAAAGGTCACCAAGATGAAAAGACAATTCTCACTTGGTGGTTCCTAACTTCAAGCTATTCCTATGATTGCTATTTATGATTCTAATTTAAAGCTTAAAGATTCTATGGGATAACTTAGCACCGAATTTGACATTATGATGGGGTTCAGTAAGGGAACTTTAGAAGCAACCCTTTGACACATAAACTATGTGCCACCATAGGAGCCCTTGTAGGCTAGGCTAGTGGATCCACGTAGGCTATTGATATTATTATGATGCAAAGGTTGACAAAGCTCTACCCAGCAAGTGGTCTCCCCTTGCCAACATAGGGGATTATGTTGGATTCCATGTGGTAGCGTACATGGTCTCATATGTCAGTTAAGGTCCATTCCCATAAGTTTATGATCTTATGCTATGTTCTCACTTTATGTATTTTCTTATGCATTGTCTCATATTGATCTTGGGTCATATTCCTTGTGCATGTTTAAGTTTACCTATGTATCTTTTATCTTATGTATCCTCATTTTTTATGTTTAATAATGATGTCATTATAATTTTATCTATGCATTGCATCTCATATGCATAGTACATTCAAATGTACTAACACATATTTTACCTGCATGATTTAATCATGTAGGGACAGGCACTCCATCACGGCTCATGGCTAGTGCTCATATTCAAAACTAGTTTTATTGTTCGTGGAGAGCCCTTAGTTTGGGACTCCTCCACTTTTTTATCTATCCTATATCTTTGTTTTGTTTAAGACAATTTATTTGTATGCTTTTTTAGGCTTTAAGCTTCTATGTTCCCTTATTATTGATTTCTTTCTATTGGATGGAGATTTATCGGTACCAGTACCATCTGTTTATGATGTAGTTGGTATGTATATGGACAAACATATTAATTATAGTATTTTCAGTTCTTTTAATGTTGCTTCGTTGTCAAATTGGCCCTTAGTCCCTTTTCTCATACTTTTTTCACAAAAGTTTTACTTAATGCCTATGAATGTTGAAATGCTTGAGATGGCTTGGGTGAGGTGCCTTCAGGTATCTCATTCGCCATGTGATGACTAGGCCCCTAGGCCTCACAGAGATGGACATTTCTCACTTGATGACGTATGCGGAGCAAATTGTAAAAGAGAAGTTTCGTGAAAGGGCAAGGGAGTCCAAGAGGGCTCGAGTAGATAGTAGGAACTATTCTCACCAAAGGGGCGTTGGTCACAAATTCCAAGGTGGATAAAAGCAAAGTAGACAAGGATCCACCAACACTCCTCCTCCCCAGAAGGACAAAGGGATGGCTCTCAAGCCGCAAAGTCCAAATTGCGCTAAGTACGAGAAGCCTTACAAAGGAGAATGCCTATCCACATAGGATTGCTTCACTTGTGGGAAGCCCTGCCACTATGCTAAGGATTTCAGGAGCGGAGGCACGAGGCGTCAAGTCCAAAGGGGTCCAGTCCAAGGCGCCTAAAGTACCAACTGATTCGATCCTTTTCATGGTCACCAAGAAGTCAAATAAACTCCGGATGTGGTTACAGTTATATTAAGAATTTTTTTAGTATGATGCATATACACTTTTAGATCCGGAAGCAAATTTGTTTTTTGTGACCCCATTCGTTGCATATAAGTTTCATGTATGTCCCAAAGTCCTCCATAGCCCTATGAGGTAAGTAACCCCAAACGTGAGTCTATCGTAGCTTGAAGAGTCTATTGAAGTTGTCCCATTTCTATCTTGCATAAAGTATTTCTAAGAAGTGTATCTATCATTTTGTAAGAGCCAAAGATGTGTCTTCTGAATTTCATTCTCTTGATTCAGTTCTCGTTGTAAGTGAGTTTCCTGATGTCTTCTCAAATGAGTTACCTGGTGTTCCTCCTAAAAGAGAGATAGCCTTTGGTATAGACCTCTTACCCGATACTCAGCCTATCTCAATCCCTCCTTATAGAATGCCTCTCAAAGAATTGAAGGAGTTAAACGAGAAACTGAAGAATTTGTTGGAGGATGGTTTCATTTAGACCTAGTTAGTCAATATTAGGTGCCTCGGTGTTATTTTTAAGGAAGAAAGAAGGGTCGCTCCGTATGTACATTGACTACCAATAACTCAATAAGGTCACTATCAAGAATAAGAATTCCCACACGAGGATTTATTTGATCTGCTACAAAGGGATACTTATTTCTCCAAAATTAATTTGAGATCCGGTTATCACCAATTAAGAGTGAGAGAAAGCGACATCCCTAAGACAACTTTTCATTTTGAGTTTGTGGTGATGTCGTTTGGCCTTACTAATGCACTGGCAGTATTTATGGACCTCATGAATAGGGTGTTCAAGCCTTACCTCGACATGTTTGTCATGGCTTTTATTGATTACATTTTTATCTACTCCCGAGGTAAGCAAGAGCACATAGAGTACTTCAGGGTACTATTGCAAACCCTGAGGGAACTCTACGCAAAGTTTGATAAATGCGAGTTTTGTCTAGAATATAGTTGCCTTCCTTAGGAATGTGGTGTCTACAGAGGGCATCAAAGTTGATCCTAAGAAGACAGAAGCAGTGAGAAACTGGACAAGGCTTCTCTAATATTTTGTCTCCATTCACCAAGCTAACTCAAAAGAAGGCGAAGTTTGTGTGGACAGATGAATGTGAGAGGAGTTTCCAGACTTTAAAGGATCGGTTAACTTCAGCCCACATATTGACATTGCCAAAAGAGAATGATAGGTTTGTCGTATATTATGATGCATCAAGGTTTGAGTTGGGTTGTGTGTTAATGCAAAATGGTAGAGTGATTGTCTATGCTTCAAGGCAAATGAAAGCCTGACTCATGACCTTGAGCTTGCGGCAGTGGTATTTGCCTTAAAGATTTGGTGATATTACTTATATGGAGTTCATGTGGATGTTTTCACCGACTACAAGAGTCTCCAACACGTGTTCACCCAAAATGATCCCAACTTGAGGCAATAGAGGTGGTTAGAGTTACTTACGGATTATGATATGAGTGTGAAGTACCACCTGAGAAAATACTATGAGGTAGCTGACACCCTTAGTAGAATTTTCATGGGTAGTGGGTCCCATATTAAAGATAATGGAAAAAGGAAGTTAGACAAAGATGTTCATAGGTTGGCTAGACTAGAATAAAATTGTGTAAGCGTCGAAGTGGGAAGAGATTAACACGGACTTCGTAGATGGGTTGCCAAAGACCAAAAAGCATTTAGACTTCATATGGGTGATAGTTGACCGCATGATGAGGTCGGCTCATTTTATGCCAATCAAGACTACATTCAGTGGCGAGGACTATGGCCCCTTGTATATCTGAGAGTTGGTAAGATTGCATGGGATCCTATTGTCCATTATATCGGATCATGGAGTCCAATTCACTTCTCACTTTTGGAAATCTTTTCAAAGAGGACTTGGCACTAGAGTGAAGTTGAGTACGGCCTTTTATCCCCAAATCGAAGGTAAAGCCAAGAGGACTATTCAAATGTTGGAGGATATGTTGAGAGTTTGTGTGTTGGAGTTTAAGGGGAGTTGGGATGAATACTTGCCACTTATCGAGTTTGCCTACAACAATAGCTTTCATGCAAGTATTGGGATGACGCCATTTGAAGCGTTGTATGGTAGATAGTGTATATCACCTATCGGGTGGTTTGAAGTGGGTGAGGTTGCATTAATAGGACTGTACTTGGTGATGAATGCTATGGAGAAAATTAAAAGCATAAGGGAGAAG
The DNA here is from genome assembly GCA_026153255.1 of Solanum medicagineum. Taxonomy (NCBI): domain Eukaryota; kingdom Viridiplantae; phylum Streptophyta; class Magnoliopsida; order Solanales; family Solanaceae; genus Solanum; species Solanum medicagineum. Next base: position 553 of record JAPFFP010045748.1, on the reverse strand, counting down.
TTGCAAACAATCCAAAGCTGAAAAAAGTCCTACTCTGATGTGAGAAGAAGGGAACTTGAGTTTCAAGTTGGTTATTGGGTCTACTTGAAGGTGTCTCCTATGAAAGTTATGCTCTGGTTCGATAAAAGGAAAATTGAGTCCTAGATATATGGGACCCTACAAGGTGGTGAGAAGAGTTAGGAGAGTGGCATATAAGTTGGACCTACCCAACGAGTTGCATTTGATTCATTCGGCCTTCACATGTCGATGTTGAGGAAATTCATAGGTGGCCCAAGCTTCATAGTTTCTTTGCATGAAGTGAACATTGACGAGGATTTGAGTTACGAAGAGGTACCGGTTAAAATCCTAGATCGGCAAGTGAAGAAGAAGATAAGGAACAAGGAAGTTGCATCCGTCAAGGTGTTTTGGAGAAACCAACAAGTCGAGAGTGCTACATGGGAAGCGAAAGTGGATGTAATGAAGAACTATTTACATCTATTCCACTTTACTCAAGCCTAAGGTATTAAGAATTTCTTTCACAAACCTTAAATTCCATATATTTTAGTTTTTCATG
>JAPFFP010045747.1:0-11436 GCA_026153255.1 Solanum medicagineum | reverse complement strand
CAACATGAACAATGCCAAACCAGTTAGCATTCCATTAGCCAACCATTTTAAGTTGAGCAAGAGATCGTGTCCCTCATTGAAGGAAGAGATTGGGGAGATGTCGTTAGTACCATATTCTTTAACAGTTGGAAGTCTGATATATGCAATGGTGTGTACGAGGCCAGATATTGCTCACGCAGTAGGAAGGGTGAGTCGTTTTCTCTCCAACCCCGGAAAGAGCATTGGGAGGAAGTTAAGTGGATTCGCAGGTACCTTAAGGGTACAATAAAATTATGTCTTAGCTATGGGGGAGTTGATCCAATCTTGGAGGGCTATACAGATGCAAATATGGCCGGAGATCTTGATAGTAGAAAGTCTACTTCAGGATTCATTTTCACTTTTGTGGGGGGAGCTGTTTCATGGCAGTCAAGACTACAGAAGTGTGTTGATTTATCCACAACCGAAGCAGAATACACCGCTGCCACGGAAGCTGGAAAAGAGATGTTGTGGTTAAAGCGTTATCTCCAAGAAGTTGGAATCAATCAAAAGGAATATAAGGTACATTGTGACAGTCAGAGTGCTCTGGATTTGAGCACGAACTCCATGTACCATTCTCATATAAAACATATTGATATTCGGTATCATTGGATACGCGAGGTGATGGATCGACAACTGTTGAGACTAGTGAAGATCCATATGAAGGAGAATCCAACTGACATGTTGACGAAAATGGTGACTCGAGAGAAGTTAGAGCAATTCAAAAATATTGCCAGGATGCTTGTTCCAGATATCGCTGGAGGGGGAGAATTGAAGAAGTCCAGCCCATAGAATGCTGTCAACAATGGCTGCTGTCAAAAATGGTTGCTGCCATTGTTTAATATTATACCCCTTGTGATGTCACCAATGACATCTATGGGGGTATTAATTCCCTATAAAAGGAGCTGTTGAGCTCCTTCAAAATACATTACCAAGAACACCAAGACAAGAGTGTAATGTGTGAGGTTGAGAATTGTTTTTGTAATCTATTCTTGTGAGTAACAGAAGAAATTTTTTTCTCTCAAATTCGTGTTTACCAATGCTCAATTGTTCCTTTGGCTTCAACATTTGTAAGGGTTAGAACTGATAAATGCTCGGCTGATTTTTTTTTTTTTTTATGTTAGACATATGATCTACTGTTCCATTTGGTTAGGAATCCTTATTGTTTTTTCTTGGACTAACTGTGGGCATATTTGTTACTCTTGTTGTCCTAAATGGTGAATCTGCCTAGTATTCTTAGTTCGTTTTCTTGTTGTTCATCCGATTATATTCATAGAATTTGCTATCTGGTTGAATATTAGTCTTCACATTTGGCTCGATGTCTTTCTCTAGCTCAAACATGTCTACATTACGTATGGTTTTGATCAGCGTAGATGACTCTTTCATTCGTATTTCTTCATGTTCATGATCGTTTAAGTCCTCCTCTTTGCATCACTCAAGATTTAAATTCCCTGTTTGCTTGTTCTAGTCCAAATCTGGTCTCTTCATAGGTTTAGTTTGAATACTCCCTATTGGACAAACATGATGGAGTGTGTTTGTCTTGGATAAAATCCAGATACTCGCTTAACGTTTTCACCATGTCTATTTGGGGTTGTGACATTGCTACTAGTTTGAATGCTATTTGAGAGATGTACTAATTTCTTCTCCTATTTTGGGGACACATTTTGATCTATTTTGCTTAATTTCTTTGTCTAGTTTGGCTGTTGGTCTGTTGTGTTTCGACCTATCTTAAAAATTTATCATGTTTTATGATCAATATGTGTACATCTGAGGCTTTTGTATCCCTTCTTCCTTGTAGTTCTAAATATTTTATAGTGCATTCTAATATTTGAGAATTGTGTCCGGTTGTCCAGATTTTGCTTTTGCAATCATGTTTAGTTTCATAAAATCAATTTTCTCATAACAATATGTACTGCCTTGTTCAAGTATTAATTTTGGCATTTTGATATCAAAATTGCTCGTTAACATTGCAATAGCCTTTCACTTTAGGCTCATCAGTGATCTCTCTTTTTACTTTAAATCTCTCTGCGAAAAGTGTAGCTGTTGCAAGTTGAAGAGGCTGATATACAATTTTTTGGGAGTCAAAACAGCCTTGTATACACTGATATAACCCCACACAGCATAAGTGAGCCAAAAGTCCAAATTTTTAACTCTCCGTTTTTACATTGTATATCCTATTTGAATGCTAACATTATTTGCTTAGTTCAACTTGATTAATTTCGCCAAACAACAAATCATTTTTATATTAATTCTTTCTTTATTTTGACAAAATTTCAAACTTTTAAGGAAGTGGTCAAGTTTGTCAATTTCATTTCAAAAATGTTCTCTTTCATGTCTTTTAGGCTAAGGTTATTTTTTATTTGGCTATAGTTTAAAATTTTAAATTATTTATTTTAAGTCATTTTATTTAAAATTAAGCAATTTTTGGAACTTCCTTTTTAAATTATTTTTGATTAAAAAAAGATTCTTTTTACTTGAAATATTTTTTAAGTTTTAAATTTTTTCTAATCATTAGTCAAATGAGTTTAATCATTGGTCAATCGTGCGTTAGCGATCACTTTGAATGCTAACTTTCTCAAAGTAAAAATTTATAACTATTACTTATTTTCTCTAAAATTTTTAGGATTTTTTTTTTAGAATCATAAAAATTAAGTGATGACTTTGTTTATTTTTTGAAAATTGATTTTGTTTCTTAAATTAATTTAGATTTAAACTGATTTTTCCTGAAACATCCTTTTCTTTTACAATTAACACTACGTAACTGATATTTTATTAGGGGTGGTTCAATCCTAAGCAATGGCTTTAGAACCCAAAAAAATAAGGCTTCAAAATTGTTCAACGATATATAGATATAAAAAATTATGCGTTTATTTTTCGTATTAATTGAAATTTTTTAGTAGTGTATTGTTAATTCTTTTATCAATCATTATATACATATTTTTAAGTTTGCGGTTACTTTTTAATTTGTCTAATTAACTTCAATTTCAATTATAAAACTGTCTTTAATTCTTTGAAGTGTCTCTTAGAAATTTCAAACTTAAGCTAATTAGAAATCAGATAATTAAATTCAAAAGACATTATGAATGCCTTCTAAAGAGTAATAATCACTATGGTTTAGACCTATTTGTTAAATGTAATAGGAAATATGTACAAGTAAAAATGATACTCTATCAAGTACAGTCAATCAGTTCATATCTCAATTGTATTTTATTTTTAAATATTTTTATCAATTCTAAAATATTTTGATAGTTTGTATGTCAATTGATTTAATTGAAGAAAAGAATTTAAAATTATAATCAATAAAAACTTATAATATAGACATTTGTGATGTTATGGGCCATATAGTAATGTATATATATCTATTTGTGCCTTAGAAATCATTACAAAAAATATTGAAATTGAAAAAATAATTATGTATTTTAAAAATTTATAAAGACAAAATATATGTAAACGAAACTATTAATTAAGGTGTGAAATTTTTTAAAGAAAAAAGTTGGTTTTAAGCCTCATATTTTATTGAGGCGTTCTTGTTTTTTTGTTGTTTTTTTAGTGCAAATATTTTTACTTCAAGATAATTTTTTGGAAAAAAAAAAAAAAAAGTAGTCGTCTCAATGATAGTTTTGGTGGAAGTCGATTTTAATGATGATCAATTTCCATTCATCCTATGAGAAAATAAAAAATATGAATTTTATACTATCTTGATAAAGATTTGAACTGTTGGTAGAATTTGCTGCCAAGGTTGTAAAAATGAAATCCTAGTTTTGAATGTGTTTCCAAAATGGCTACAAAAATGGATACTTAAAGAATTTGGTTCTAGACAATTGTCAATTCAAGTTACAATATTGAGGATGATGGATTGACAAATGATACTATGGAGAAAGTATTATTATGTTGCGATAATTTAAAGCTCTTGAAACTAGACAAAATTTGCGATATGAGTCGTATGAAACTTAGAAATTGATTATTATTAACCACAAGACCATTGAATCCTGAACTATATGAGTATATTCATAAGCTTAAAATATTTTATTGTTGACATTCAATTTTTCTCGTCTCTATTATAAACTAACTAGTTTAGTATACGTGCTTTGGACGTATGTATGTGTCAATTTAAAAACTATATATAAATAATATTTATATAAATAAAATTAAATAAATAAAATTACTTATAATACAAATATGTTAATAATTTATGAATACATAAATTATAATTTAGAGTTGATAGTTAGGAGTTAATAATTGATTAAAATTTAATTTTTAAAATAGACACCTAAATATAGAAGTAGTAGTTTAATGTTTTAAATGTGAGAGATAATACACCTAGGGTGTTGATAAAGGACTTAGGTTAAGTCCAAAACGTCATAGGTCTTAAATAAAAAAGGTAGGAAAAAGACGAACTTACCCTTTTTATGGGTCATAGGTCCACTCACGGGCTATAAGTTACCTCTCATAGGTGAAAGTGCCAAAAAATTGAGGTACTGAAAATTGGTCCTTGAACTTATGAAACACTTCCTATGACTCGTAAAGTGTGTTATACTCCATCTGGTAACATGTGATTTCAAGGTTCAGAAATCTTGATTTCTTGGAACTTCAATCTACGAAATCAAACTTATGGGTCGTAAGTAAGTTGATGGGCCGTCTGTTGACTCGTCATTCTATATCGATAAAAGTTGATTTTTGAATCATTAAACTACGACCTTGATCTATAGTCGTGGAATGATATACGATCTGTAGACCATCTCGTACATGGACCTCAGACTTAGGATAATTTCACTAAGTTACAAGGGCACCTACGAGCCCTCATCTACGGGTCATAGATCGCTCTAGGGGTTGTAGTTGGTCTTTGTGGTTTCCTCTAGTGACTTTTCTGAATCATTTTTCTCAGTTTTCTCTGGGTATTTACTCAGACAAGATAGGATGAATTAGGAGGTATTACAATTCAAACAACATTTCTTAGGGCTTTCACATTTTTAATATAGTACTAGCATTTACGAACGTGCTTTGCACATTACTCCCTATCAATTATCATACAAAAAAAATTCAATAACTAATTTGGAGTCTCATCCTGACATTTGACTCGGGGCTTGACACCTATATCTAACCTCAACATCTGATACCTGAATCAGAACTCAACTATTGAACCAAGACTCAATCCTGACTCCCGACGTAGGACTCAAGCTAACACTTGACCTAAGGTTCGACTTCTGACCCGAGATCTAATCCCAACATTCGACCCTGGACCTGACTCAAAACTCGACACCAACATTTGACCTTGACATCTGAAACCCAACACTGATTCAAGGCTCAACTTCACATGAAATTAAGTGATGAATAATATATTACAGGTGAAATCATGTCCTACATTTAAAATAAAGAAACATAATATTTAACGTTTAACTTTTCACTAATATAAAATAACACATACCAACATAAACTAGGCCATCGAGATGTAATAAATCTAGAAATACTAACTGGACAAAATGACATTCTACCTTAGAGCAAAATACATTGTGCTTGGACATGAAAAAACTAACAACTACTTGATCCTGATAAGTTGAATTCGAACCTTGTCTATCAACTACAAACTAGTTTCGAACATTAAGTAAAAGGTTGTTAAGTATGTTGTAGCAACTACAAAAGAGAATTATCAATAAGCAAAGACAACTCAAGCTGAGAGAGGATCTTGGAAGGCTTAGGAACTTCTGCTCCATCTCAGCACAATATTGAGACACATCACTCCCTTTGAATTTGCAACCAACGACAAACTTCTTTAGCACTATTGCATTCTTGAGCAAATACTTTACAATGGTAGTACAAACTTATTTCACTTAGTCTTCCATTAAAGTTAATGAACTTGATGGCCTTTAGATGCAGCAATGAGCAGTTAAAATAAGGTGATTCCAACCTCCAGTGTTGTTCATACTCGTTCAGGTACCTCCTTGACAGCAGATCCTACAGGAAAGCATCCAATATAATAATTCTCCTTTAGGTAGAAAGGGAAGGAGTTGATTGCAGACAGATTAAAAAGTGATCAAGTTTGCCAAAGATTAGTCTCCTCCTCGACAGAAACACTATTTTTACTTACACATTTCAGGCTTAACTCCTTACAAGTTTGCAAAAAGATTGAACCATCTCAATCTCATCTTTACTTGAGGATTAAACCGGTTCAATTTTTATCCCTTTTAGGCCATCAAGTTTCCTCTTTGTAACCTTTTATCATTATATATGGAATATAGCAGTAAGGTGGTTCAAAATTTAAAAGAACAAAAAAAATTTATGATTTTTTTCCTAAAGTACTTGGGATTAGAAATATTTTTTCCCTTCATCTTGCACCAATAGTTGTATGATATTGATAATATGAATTAATCAGTATACAGGTTTTAAAAAAGACTTACTATTGGTTTGGGATTGTTCCAGTCAAAAACCAATGTCTCAAGATCTGGTGAACTCAGTAGAAAGGTGCAAACTCCAGGGTAGTCCAACTGTTCTAACATTGTGTTAAGTTTCAAGAATTTTCATCTTGATGGTGAAAATAGCCACCCTTTGACTCCAGTATGGACAAGCACTGACAAACCAAATAGATAGATTAAAATATGTCAAAAACAAGGAAATGCAATATACTTAATAAATGACATGAAAATTTTCGAATATTTCATAAAAACAGCCTCAGTTATAGAACTGTGTTTTTCCACAAGCCACATCAAAGTATTCAAGACTGGCTAGAAAACCTATGTATTGATTTTATTAACACTGGAAAAAAATCCAAAAATGTAAACTCTTGGTAAATATCACCTTCGCCAAACCTCTATTTATGGGATTACACAGGGTATGTTGTTGTTGTTGCTTGTGTCGGGAATATGATCACTGTAAATCGATCCAAATTTTGAATGTTCTTTAATTTTACATGAACTTTTTATTCTCACAATTTTTATCATTAAAAATATTGTTCAAAAGGCCCTGTTTCAATCACCTGCCACTGTTCGAATCAATGTTATTCCTATGAATCCAATTACAAATAATAAGTTGCAAACTGGAAAAAAAAAAAGAAGAGAAAACCTGAATGACCCAATTCAGGATTCTTGACATGGTGCAATGCTCTGAAGAAGTTCTTTCCAATATTCACGCTGCTTGTTAAATCTGTCATTTTCATCACGAAGTTCAACAAAATCAACATTTAAAGAAAAGATTGCAGTTACAAGTAAAGAGACATTTCTCAGCTTCAAGAGTGTCTCATCATGGCAGAATCCCAAAAATTTCAAATGTTGAATATACGGGGCAAATACCTAAAGCAAATGCATATGTTTAAAAATGTTCTTTCGGTTGTTTGTTATGATCAACTTTCTCAGCTTCACAAAGCTGATTTCCAGACAGCAAATACCAAGAACTTTATCTAGTTCCAAACATTCCAGATTAGGGCAGCCTAATAATACTTTTTCCATGATATCCTCCCTGAAAGAAACATTCCCAATGGAAAGAGAGACAAGACTTATCCAATTAACAATACCAGAAGGGTTTAATTGGCACTTGTCCAGAACCAAATTTCTAAATGGGCATTCCTATACGCACAGTCAGGGTACTTATATCCAATTTGTGTAGGAGTATTACGAGAAAAATTCAATGTAAAATACACCTCAACCAGCCAAGATTTATGCTCCATAAACATTTTTATCATTCTTAGTCATATGTAATACGCGTGTAGAGTTTAAATGCGGATAAGCTAGAAAAAATGAAGTATATTTAGTTCAAGGTTAAACCTGCTTTAAGTTAATCTAAGATCCTCATTCTTTGAACTCGACATTATCCTATTTATTTTTTTAACAACTTTCTTCTTTCATCTCTTTCATTCTGCGATTCAACTCCTCAAGCTCGTCCATACCCATGTCTTTAAGTGGCAGCTTCAAATGACAACGTCTCTTCATCTCCCGTCGGCTCAATTACTGCATCCTCTCCTCCTTCTCTGCCTCTTCATGAACTGGAACTTCATCATGCACTGGAGTAGATATGGCAGCAATGTAATAGTTAACGACGACGTCAACTGAAGGTTGATCGAATGCAAAGACATTGTTGGCCAAAGAAAAGGTGGTCATAACCTCTTGAGCTTAGCATCTTTTGAGTAAGGGGATGCAAAATCCAAACCGACCAATAAAGCGAACCGATAAAAATATTATTGGTTTATCATTATTGGGTTATTAGATAATTAAGTTTTTAATGATTTTGAAAAAAAATTATTGGATTATTGGTTTGATATCGGTTTTTAATATTGGTTATTGGGTAAACCGATAACTCAATAAGATTATAATAATTTATATTTTACCCTTCATAAATATTAGTACTTTAATAGTAATAACAATACCTTACATATTTTAATCTTTATAGTACTTAAGTGATTAGTTATCCACATTAGTATATTAATTTATAATTAATTAATGATAGGTTTTGCAAGTTTGTAAACATAGTTTTCGTACTTTATCTATTTTTTATTAATGCAAATTCTCATTACCATTCTTATTGGGTAAACTGAAAATCGAATCGTTAAGGACTTAAAATCAAGAAAAAGTTATTCTATTGGTTTCTTATTAGTTTAGCATATTTAAAAATTGAAAACTGATAAATCGAACCGAACCGACCGATGCACACCTCTACTTTTGACTAACTCCTTGGTTTTCTTAAAAAGACCTTGTCGTCGTTTTGTGAAAATGGTATGCCTTTTAGCCTTATCCTCAATTCTCTTGATTTCAACGTACATACCATGGTTGACAACACATCAGCCTGCATGTAAGAAGAAAAAGAAAAATGTCATAACTAGAAAAGTAAACCCTAGATCTTCTGAACCTACCGGACTAGGTCGGTAAAAATTGTTCCGGTCCAACAACGGTAAAGTATGAATTTGAATATACAAAGTTGTTTCTTAAGTATCTTTTTTCTTCACAGAATAAGATGGATAACTGCTAGAGATCACAATCATATAAAGTTGCAACCAACTGAACAAGAATTTATACAAAATCACGAAATTGTGGATCGGATACTAACCCCCATAATAAATCGAGAAGAAAACTGCAAGAATCACTTTATTACGAGCTCTAAAACTCCCAATATGCATTAAAAAAAATATCTTCAAGAGTTTACAGGTTTTTTCACCAAAATTTTCTGTACTGCTTTAACCTTCACCTTGGCTCTTTTTTATAAGTCATAGCTTTCGTGAAAATCTTATGTTGTTTCTTTCCTTTTTTTATAAAAGGAGATTCAACCCCCCCTTCCCCCGCACCCTTTATTTATGCTTTCGTTATTTTTTTGAATCAAGAGGAGTTCTCTCTTTTAGGTGTGTAGTTACTAGGTTTCTTTTCTAGTATCAGGAATGAGTCAGATAAGATCGGAGGTAAGACTTGTCTCCTTATATTTTTACTTATTTTATTTATGTTAAGGCATAGAGGTGTTTCTCAGCTCCTGATCCACCCGAGGCGTTTCTCAGCTCCTGATCCATCTAAGGGTCATTTAAAAAAAATCTAAAATTTAAATATCTGAACAAAACTAATTTGCACTGAAAATCATCAACTTAAATTTTACCTAGAAAGATGTAATTCCCTCATATGATAGCAAAATGACTTGATTTTTTTTTTCTAAATGTCTTAAATAATGATACGCATCTGCTCCTTCAATCGAAACTCAATTTCATACTCGTTTGCCCAATCAATGTCATTTTTGTTTGATAAATAATTATTTCATATTTTACATAAAAATTCATTCTTAGCTTAGTGAAAATGCACCAACCTTGTAGATCAATTTATAATACATTTCAAACTCTTGAAAGAATTTTTGGATCTCTAAAACTAATAATGAACCTTTTAGTTGGCATAATTTGCTGAGATAACGGCAAGCACTCAAAAGTTTAGAAACTTATGCAGAACTTATTCGGAAACTTCCAAACACAAACCAAATCTGTCATCAGCTTGGAAATGATTTTTTTGAACTCAATCAGATGATCAAACTACCTAAATAAGGTCACCATAGTATGATGTTTGTCAAACTTAACTTAAACTTAAGAGTCTTCAAATTTTTAATAATGACATAAAACTCATGCAAAGTTTTGAGAACTGAACCAAACCTAAAACTAGGCCAAATGTCATCCTTCGGACCTAGTGAAATTGTCAAAACTCCAAAATGACCTTTCTAACTGTAAACGTTGACTGAGGTCAAACTTTAGCATTAACTTTTTCCATTTGTATAATGACTCAAAATCAAACCAAAAGTCTTAGGACCCAAACCAACAGTACATCTAGATCAAAAAATATAATTCAAAGTTAATGGAACTTTCAGAATTCCATTCTAAGTCTGCTATTACCAAATGTTGATTTTGATCAACTTATACGTTCAACTTTTAAAACACAAAAGCTCATTTAAAACACATCTAAATACCTCAGGACTCAAACCAATAGTTCTACAACCCAAAACTCACATTTCAAAGCTAATGGAAATGATAGAATTTCATTTTTAGACTTGAAACTTCAAATGCCGCCTAAAGTCACCTATTTCATCTTAAAAGCTTTCATAACCCCAAATCTTTCAAAAATCTCAACTTTTTTATCTGATTTTAAATCTAACCTTATATACTAATCAAACACGATCCGAGGCAACTATCGAGAGGGGTAAAATGGTAATTTTTTAAAAAAATCTAAAAATGATTTCTAGGATCATTATAATGATACTTTTGAAAAAAAAATATAGGAGTAGTAGAGATAAGGGTGTGGGGTGGGTGAAAATATTGGAGGGTGAACTAGTTGGGAGATGAGGTAAAAAAAATTAAATTTCTTTTTTGGTATGAAAAATTAACTTTTTAAAAAATAATAATTTAGAAATGGGTTAGGAGTGGTAGGGGTTGGGGTATTGACAATTTATCTTTGATTTAATATTTTTATAGCCGAGTCGATGGGTTGGTCCGGGTGGAGAGGGAAAAAAATGAATTGAACTAATTTGAGAGATTAAAATAAGTGAGAACCATTTTATCTAAGAAATTTACAGATAGAAAAAAAACATATGAAGAAATATGAGAGAACGTCGAATCGAGAATTAGATATTAACTCTCATATTAAATTGAGAAGAAAGCCACAAGAATCACTCAATTCCGAGCCCTAGAACTCCTAATATGCTAAAAAAAAATTAAGCTACCTCCTTGAATTTCGAGCTCATCTTAAAGAGGTCTTCAAGAGTTCTCAGGTTTACATCGGAATTTCTGGTACTATTTTAATCTTAATTCACCTTGGCTCTTTCTTTTTAAGTCGTAGTTTCCGTAAAGATCTTAGGTTTTTTGTTTCTTTTCTTTTCTTGTAAAGTGAGAGTCTTCTTTATCTATGTTTTCCTTGTTTCTTTGTATGGAGAGGAGTCCTCTCTTTTAGGTGCATAGTTGCTAGGTTTCTTTTCTAATAT
>JAPFFP010045746.1:0-11436 GCA_026153255.1 Solanum medicagineum | reverse complement strand
GGATAGGATCCTACGTCATGCCATCCTCACTGTCATTTACTTTGGAGACTTCATGTTTTTTGTATTTGTTCATGAAGAGTGGGGGATAATCCTCCTCATCTGATGTTAGTAATGATTCTGCATTTTCTTCCATATATTTTTGGGAATCCTCAACATATTCCTGGGAATCAGTTGATTGGGAATCTTCAGCATCTTGGATATACCTATATGAGGGATAATTATCCTTAGTTGAGAACTCCGAGGTGATGGTTTCTAGTTGTTCATTGCATCAAGGATCTTCGTCGGATGGAACTTCAGATTCTGAGGTGGTTTTATCTTGTGGGTCATTCGATCCAAAGTGTCCTTTGATTTCTCTGAGGTAATCATCAATTGGACTGTCCTCTTTCATGGTGCAAAGCTCCGGAACATCCTGATCGGATTTGATTGGTTTAGGTTCGAGGGAGCCATGAATTTTTGGCTTCCATTCCTCTTTCTGACAGATCTGATCATATCATCCCATGCTTTATCTTCATCTGTTTGTTTTGGAGATGATACTTTGTAATTGTCAAAATATGGAGGGGGAAAGACTGGGTCCTTCCTGCAGTTGCAGTAGACGCATCTTGAGTTGGTGTTCTTCTTTTGTGAGTGTTGTATTTGGTAATTATCAAGGTTCCTGGGTCCGTGGCTTTGTTTATTTATGCGTATGATTATGCTTCTTCGGCTTGCTTTTCGGCTGCTGCTGCTGCATCCTTTCTCTCCTACACGAACTTAGCTATGTCAAACTCTGGTTGTTTCTTTTGCTGGGAAGCTTGAGGTGTACCAGAGAAGAACTTATGCATGAAGCTCTCCTGCTTCGGCGGGGAGTAATGTTGTGAGCACATGGGAAATAAAGTAGGCCTAGTTGGAGAAATTGATGTCCTCCTTGGCTCGGGACTATAGTATTTCAGGCTCTTGATCTGCTCCATGAGAGCAGCTATCTCATTCCATTATTGTTTGAAGAAGTGGGATAGTGACGTTCCTAGCGGACATAAATCGAACTATATAGTTTTCAATCTGTATTCCAGTGCTTGAATCTGGTATGTTTGTTAGACGTCTCTGCCATCTTCTTTTCATCAAGTCTATCATGGTTTGAATCTTGCATTGAGACTCGACGACGTGCTTGATGGAATGACGGATGCTAGACAATGCCTTGTTCTGGACCATTGCGTTTTCTTATTGCCAGTAGAGGGTTTCCTCTATGTCGCCTTGTGGCATATGTTCCCCCATTAGTAGGCTAACTTTCGTGTTTGGTATTTTTGGAGCATAGTTCAGGTTATCCCTTTCAAAAGTTTAGTATGGGGCAAAAACATATGAGGTGCTGGAGCTTGTGGGTGATAGCATTAACATTGGAGGTGCAGGCTCCTTTGTAGAGGTAGGATTCCATGGGGATGATGACTTTTGAAAGTTTTTGGGCTCGTATGTAATAGTGATAGAAGGTTCGTTCCAGTTGTAATTGATGTGCTGTCATATTACAACATATTTGGTGCCTAAAACAAGGGATTTTATGAGTTCTCAAAGCTACTTTTTAGTGTTTTTACGTGTTTTTGTGTTAATCTTGCAAAAAAGTTAGGTTGGCATGATTTTGAAGAAAAGTTGCAGATTTTGCTGAAGCATAGGCCATACAAGCCCACCTACGAGTTGTAGCTCACACTACAAGTCGTAGATTGTGTCGTTGCAGGAATTAGAGACTAAAAATAAAAAATCTGCCAAGTAAAGGTAACTGCTACGAGTCCATCCTATGAGTCGCAAGACACTCTACGACTCGTACAGGTGGACTCGTAGCAAGAATCAAAGAGCCAAAATGTTGTAGCCAAAAACTGAAGTCCAAGCCTACGAGATCAACATACGATTTGTAGCCCAAGCAATGACTCGTACCTATGGATCCTATCAGTTCAGTCCAAGATGCCAAGATTGTAACACCCACATCTTATAATACTAGTACTATTCAAATGAAACATGATATGGCTTTTCAAATTAGCGCCAATTTTTAAATGTTCTTGAATCTAAAATTAGAGGGCAATATGTATGTCTAATGCTGAAGAGGGTTGAGTGTAAATAAGTTTTAAGTCAAATTGAGGAGATCACGACCTTAAATTAAGTGAGAGAAGTGATGTGCTTGTAGGACTTAGGAAGCTAGCAGGTGAGTCACCTACTTGCTTAGCTTAAATTTGCTAGCTAAATGGAGACGAGGCCTGACGTCAAATTTGTCCAAGTACGATTATAAAAAAAGTCCATGTTAAGGGTGTAACTTTAGCCCATGTTTTATCATCATAAATGGACTATATTTTCAGCCCAAGAATAATAGAGAAAGGACCCAAGTGCAACAAAACTCACATGGTGAATTGGGCCAAAACTAAGTAAGAAGAAAAAGGAAAAAGTGGGCAGCCAAGGCCCAACCAATTTGAACCCAATAAGGCTCAAGTGAAAGGGGTAAGAAGCTGCATCACCACCTTAATAAAGTAAGGCTAAAAATGCCTTAGTAGGTTGGCCACAGTCCCCCTTTAAAAAGGGTTTAAAACAGCTCCCATAAGCCATTTTAACTTGAACAAAAAAATTAGATTGTTTTGCAAGTTCTCTCTCAACTCTTTCTTGACTTTACAAGCAGCTACAAGAGACTTTTAGGGTTCTTGTAGGAGCCCTAAACCTTGAGAGTAAAGATAAATATTTGGAGTAAGGGAAAGTTATTTTGAGGTGATAGCGAGGTCATACAACGAAGTGTGTAAGGCTACTTGAATTCGTATTATTTGGCATGAAACATAGATCCCCCTTGGTACATAAAGGCACTTACCAACTCTGACACAACTATTAACTATGCCTCCACTCTTTCATATGTTCATATGATCCCATACCTAGTTACCTTTAAATCTGCATACATACTTGGATACCAAGATAAACGAGTTCGTTCTACTAAATAAAGTTTATGTGTTGTTCTACCTCCTGTGCATTTCATTATTTGTATAACCTACTCCTTTCATTATGGTGTTGTCTTTTGTGATTATTTACATGTGATATGTTGTATCTACAGTCCTACAGCTTTAATATTATGACCACCAAAAGAATCATCTCAAAAGTAACAAAGATAAAGTATTATTACCTATTGATGGGTGGTAACCCAAGGGGTGGAAGAATCACCTAGCCAGGGTCGATCCTATCATGGGAGGTAGCCCAAGGGGTGAAACGAAAAGCCTACCCAGAGCTGATCCTGATTTAAATTTACAACTGATTAGCTGGTCATTTTTATTACATGTTGTGCGCAAATTATATAATAAAGGTAAAGTAATAAAAAGAACATAAAGTACATGATCCCATAGTATGACTAAGGATAGTCTCTTATCTTACACCAGTGCATAGTTTCATTTGAGTTGTTACTTCATATATAGTATTTCCTGCCTTACATATTTAGTATATTATCTCGTACTAACATCCCTTACGGGGGATCTGCATTTCATGCTACAGGTACAACTGCTAGTAGATCTCCTCAGTAGGAGTACACGATATTCAGCTGTTCTTACCAAGCTCCAGGTTGCTTCGGAGCTTTCTGTGTCTACAGCTTATATTTTTGTATAGTATAGTTAGTCGAGGCGAGGCCTGTCCTGACCTTTATTAGATACTTTCTTATGTAGAGGCTTTGTAGACTATGAAAATTAAAGTGTGGTCATGTCTCATAATTTAGACATCGTGGCCCCAACAACCTAGCCATATGCATTTCCTTTTGGCTTTATTAGTGTTTACTTTCTTAAAGGCATGTTGAATCTAAAAATCCCTTATAATATGTATAGAAAGCGCATGGATACATGTTGGTTCTCCCGAGCCTTATCGGCAATGGGTGCCAGTCCGCCTTAATGGGACTTTAGGCATGACAAAGATCCTGATACGAGACCCAGACTATGACTCGTAGGTTCCTCTACGAGTCGTAACTGTGAAATTAGATGGAAATTGTCTTTTTTGTGCAAATTTTAAGGTTATTTTGTACACACTATATATAGTTTAAGTTAAGTTATTTTTAAGGGGTGACCAGAGACACTACTCCAAGATATTTTTGAAGCTTTTCTTAGGTTTTAGAGTAGTTTATTTGTTCTCTCTTGAAAAACTCATTTGGGAAATTGAAAATCTTGCTTTGTACGCATTATTGATCAATCAAGCTTGTGGTTTTGCAACTTGTGGTGCTTATTTCCTTCATTGTTATTGGTGAAACTCTCAACTATGTCTCTTATTTGCATTTTTTGTGGTTTTTCTTAAGGCATG
The DNA here is from genome assembly GCA_026153255.1 of Solanum medicagineum. Taxonomy (NCBI): domain Eukaryota; kingdom Viridiplantae; phylum Streptophyta; class Magnoliopsida; order Solanales; family Solanaceae; genus Solanum; species Solanum medicagineum. The sequence continues at coordinate 7,173 of JAPFFP010045746.1, read as the reverse complement.
AGTAACTAAACACCCACAACTTGGGGTTGTGGGAACCATGGGTAGTTGACTTGAAATGACCTAGGTTTTGTGCATATTTATGATTAGAGTTTTGCATGTATTGTTTATTTCCCTTCATGATTAATGCTTTTTGGTTGTGGCCAACACCAAACCCTGCCTACTTTCATGATCCCGACCAAGGTAGTGACAAATAGGAAAAAGGAAGTAGATGACAAGATTTGGTTGATGTGTTCCCGTCTAATCAACCAAACCTGACAAAGGGGGGGGGTGATTAGGACAATAGGTAACGATTAATTGGCACGCTATGGTAGCTGACCAAGCGCCATGGTGAAATTCAACCTTCATCTTCACAAGAGGGCTGGAAGAACCTAAGTTACCATCCTGCATGCGATTCACTAATCGAAGTTATGTTATTTAGGATAATTGAGTCAATGAACCATGGGGAATACAATTCCCAAGTCGTTCCAAAAATTGAGCATTTTTTCGTATTCTAGTTAGCATATATTTTATGTTGTTTTTGAATCACAAAAAAAAAACCCTTTTTAGAGAATTTAGTTAAAGATACTAGAAATGATTAGTATTGAAATCATGTAGTCAAGCCATGTATTCCCTGTGGATTTGACCCTAACCTTAGTTAGATTAATTACTGACATCGATCACTTTCTTATTGGAGCGTGACCATCATAAAAAAATTATGGCGCCGTTGCCGGGGACTATGGCTAAGTTTGATTTGATATAACTATTAGTTAATTCTAGTGTTGATTTCTAGAATCTTATCTATTTTACTTTTGTCTTTTGTTTTTGTTCTTAAATTTACTTGCAGGGTGTGCCAGGTTGTATGCCCAACACAAGGAGTCAAGGTGAATCTTTAGCTCCTATAAATTTGGAGATCCATAGACTTTTCAGAAGAATGGCTGAGGTGAACAAAGATGTTGTGGTTGAGGAGGAGATAAATCTGAATGATTAGGATATCAGAGGAGAGCAGAATCCACCAAGGGATAACAAACCACAGCTTATGGACTTCAATAGGTATGCTTATGGTTGGAACCAATACCTACTGAACCCTATGCCGATGGATGTGACTGGCTCTATAGTATTTCCCCCTCTACCTGCAGATGCTAAGTTCGTAGTCTCAATTGGATTTCTCCAGATGCTCCAAAATCGTGACTTATTCACAGGGCCACCATCAGAGGATCCCTGACGTCATCTCCAAAATGTTGTCTTTGTGTCCAAAAGTGTCATGGGGACATAAAATATTTCTATTGACGTTGTTGGATCGAGGGTGTTTCCATTGTCATTGACTGGCAATGCAGCTATATGGTTGTCTGAGCTTCCTCTGAGTACTGTTGCGAGTTTGGCTGAGCTACAAAGGGTGTTCCTCGAATGATACTTCCCAAGGTCAAAGAAACTAAAGCTTAAGGACCAAATTAACAACTTTGAGCAATTGTCATGAGACTCTCTTAGCACTACATGGGAGAGATTTACCAAATGCTTGAGAATGGTCCCCGATCATAAGCTTGTTGATGATGCATTGGTCGAGATCTTTTATAGAGCACTTGATGATAATAGCAGAGCATGTGCCAACATAATCACGGGCGGTGTTTTTCTTGATCAATCATTTGATCTTGTCACTGAGAGAATGGAACAAGTGGTAAAGACCAACCAAGCACGGGGCCAAAGTGAGAGGGGTACAACAAAGAGCTCTTGTGCGAGTACCACAAATAATGGGCATGCAAAGGTGAATGAAGAGATCATGGAACAACTTGCGCAACTCCATACAAGCATGGACTTGGTTTTAAAACAAAATCAAGAAAGTGTGCAAGCGTTAACCTATCAACTCCTAAAGACTCTAGTTTACGATGATTTATTCTTTGATGAAGATGCATGCTTTGTGAACAACCAAGCGGTGGCTTTCTAGAACAATCCCCAAGGATCCAACACAGATTATTGGAGACAAGTTCTGGGAATCAAGGTCAGAACTTCAATCGAGAAGGGGCATACAGAGATAATAGGGGTGGATACTATGAAAGAGAGAGAGTGCCAAATGCAGAATGGGGTAGAAGAGAAGGCTATAGAAATGGTCATTATTAACCACCACATAACCGTGATGTCGGATTAAGTAGTTCAAGGATTGAAGAAATGATCGATAAATTGTTGAAGAGGGTGGATCACGAGACTTTGAAGGGGATGAAGACCGATATTTCAACATAACTCAGAAAATAGAGTCTCATTCCTTGTCAATCAAGCAACTTAGAACAATTTGAACAAATGTCTTCACAATTGAACCGACGGTAGAAGGGCACCTTACCAAGCAACATCATTCAAAACCCTAAGAATGAAGTGCATTGCATAGCCGTGATGACTCGAAGTGGCAAAAGCACCGTGGATCCTCCTATGCTAATTGTTGATGATGAAGTTGAGGAAAGAGCCATTGATAACAAGGTAATGAGTGAGGAGGAAACTCCAAGGAGCAGGGGAGTGGAGGACCATGAGGTGCGAGAGCAAGATAAAGCCAAATCAATCACAAAGCCACCTCCTCCTTTCCCACAAAGGCTAAAGAAGAAGGAAGAAGGTGGTAAGTTCAAGCAATTCTTGTCGATGTTAAAACAACTATCCATCAACATCCCTCTCTTGGAAGCCTTGGAGAAAATGCTCGGATACACCAAATATATGAAGGATTTGGTAACAAAGAAACACACTTTGAGCCAAGAGCTCTCATAAGAGCTCCAACAATGTAGTGCAATCGTGACCAAATACCTAGTGCAAAAGCGTGAGGATCCCAGTGCATTCACCATCCTTTGCACTATTGGTGATGTTGAATTCGCAAGAGCATTGTACGATTTGGGAGCTAGCATCAATCTAATGCCTCTTACCATTTTCAAAAGGCTTGGTCTTGGAACCCCTACCCCCATGAGAATGAGGTTGCTTATGGATGATCGAACCATAAATAAACCTAAGGAAATCCTACTAGATGTGCTTGTTGAAGTTGATAAATTCTATTTTCTGGCGGATTTCGTGATCCTTGACTGTGAGGTTCACTTTGAGGTACCCATTATTTTGGGGAGACCTTTTCTGGCCACAAGAAGGGCAGTAATGGATATGGATTGGGTTAACTTCGGTTTAGGGTGAATGATGCTGAAGTTTTGTTCGATATTCGCCAATCCATGAAAAATCCAGATTAGTTCAAGAGTGAGGTGTGGGCCCTTGATGATTGTTGATGAAGGAAGGTGACAAAGTCGAGCCGCCATGTTAAATAAAGCGTTGCTTGGGAGGCAACCCAAGCATTTTGCTAATTATTTTTTTGTTTGAGACTTAGCGTAATAGTAATGGTTTGTATTAAATTAAGAGATAATGATATAACTGGGATATTTTTGAGGATTACTGTGCTTTGAGACTTGGTGTGCAGGTTAAAATTGGAAGAATTGAAGATCTGGAAAAATTGGACCTGGAGCAGCTCCTATAAGCAGGCCTACGAGACCTAGTCTACACTATGACTCATAATCATGCTTTGTATAAGGAATCAGTGAGCATATGAAGTTGACACATATGTTACGCGCCAACCTTACGATTCATAGGATCCCCTACGAGTCATATGAGGAGTTCACAGTGCCCACGTATGATTTCTAAACTTTTGCTAAGTGTTGGGTCAAGTACGAGACCAGGACCTAGGAGCTGTAGGACGACCTATGACTCATAGTCGGGGTCTCGTAGCCCCGTTCTAAGGTATTTTAAAACCTGACCCGGTTTCTTATAACAGGGGCTCAAAATAATCTTTGACCCCAATTCCCCCATTTTCTAACCCTAAACACAACGAAAAACCATTTCCCATACGGTATATCCATTTCTAACAAAAAATCCCGACTACCCACGTCATTTTCCGGTGAAGATACCGATAAAGGTTACCAAATCCTAGGTTTTTGACGTGAAAATCATCTCTCTTTCTTTCGGTTCACTTTTTAACTCAATTGGTAAGCTTTTTTATTTCATTTTAGATTATTATTGATAAGCTTGTTCCTTATGTGAGTATAGGTTTAGTTTGATCATACTTGAATATGCCATGCATTGCTTTACTAAGCTAAGATTGTAATCTGGGGTTTGTTGGCTTTCAAAATGATTGAGTTGTGAACTGCGCCTTGTTGAGAGTTTTGAATGGATGGTTATGAATATGAAATTGATAAATTTTTGGTTTGTGGCACAATATTGTTGCTCACATACGGATTGGAATGGTTATTGCAATTGAAACATAGATGGTATAGGTGTGATTACTTGTGTTTGAGCATGTGAGTTGTGATGGAATTGTTGTGATTGGTGCTTACACTCCTTTGGAATGTTGTATGATAGCCAAGTGTTGGTTTGGAATGTGTTTCGTCTTTGGTATTCTTGAAAAATTGTAAAATTGATTTCAACTCATAGGGTTAATTGTCGTTTTGAATTGCCAATGTTATTTAGAGTTGAATATGTGTTGTTTAGTCTTGCTTTGCTCCCCTTTTCTTAAATGTGTTGAGGTTTAGTGATGAATTTATGCCTTAAGTGAGAAATAAGTAGGCATTGTAGGTAGTTCTATGCACAGTTACAAGGCACTCTTACAACTCGTAAGTTCCTATATGAGTGGTAGTGGTCCCTCGTAGCAATCATTAGTCACCTGTAATTCCTTCACATTCCTAATACAAGACCCACATATGACTCGTAGTACCTAGTATGATTCGTAGTGAGGGTCTCGTAGACTCAGCTAAGTTTTGAAAATGTTTCCCAAACTAGGTATGAGATAAGGGCTACGACTTGTGGGCCATCCTACGAGTCGTAACTGTGTCTCCTATCTGTAATCAGAAAGCAATTTTTAAAGTCACAATTGGTTCTACGAGGCCAGTATACAACTCGTATGTCATCCTATAAGCCGTAACTGCACTCGTACCTCCACATTTGCAGTTGCATCAGTTCTTGTTTTCCATTTGTTTAGTTTTGTTCTTTGTTGTGTGTTAAGTAAGTAAATTGTCTTAATGCTCATATAATTGATTTTTGGTTGTGTTGCAGTTATCATGCCACCCAAAGACAAAAGGGCTATACAAACATTCAGGCGGAGACCAGCGGATGAGTCTTTCAAGACTGAGAGGTCCGAGGGTTCAATTAAAGTCCACAGGATCAAGATTAACTCTTCGGCCAATGTTTCTCAAACTCGGGGCGTACAACTCTGGAACCTATAGAAGTTACAAGTGCCTCCCAGTCTGAAGTGGAGGTACAAGAAATGGAGAAAAATGACTCGGGGAGTAGTTCACCTCAGATGTCTCCTACATATTCTGGCTCTGAGTCAAAGTCTGAGAGAACTTCTCAGCTTGAGCAGGAGGAGGCCTTGTCTCAACCCCCAGTCGACCCCAGATGGTGTGTTGTGAGCATTAAAGAGATCTACGACCATGGGCTAGAAGATAATGGACATGGTAAGCCGGTCCGACAATTTCATAAGGAGTCCAGGTTAAGTACAGCGAGGCTAGACAGGGTACCTGACTTGGATACCTGAATGGAAGAGAACGGGCTCTGTTGGACTATGCAACAACTGGGCAAATATGCCCCCTACTTAGACTGTTAGTTCTATGAGGCTTATCTAGCTACTCTCCTCCGGGGGTTGCCAAAGAACAAAAGGCCAATTGAGCAACACAGGCTATAGGTAGTGATAGTCTGAGGGAAGAGAGTGGATATCTCGGAGGAGATGATACAACGAGTGCAATTTGGGCCTTCTTATATAGCCCTCAGTCCATCACGGAGTACGACAGCTATAGTGAGAAGATAAGGACAACGGTGACTGGGAAGGATATCAGGTCTAGGACAAAGCTCTATGGTGGATCACTAGTCAAATTTATGATGAGGGAGTTGAGCCTACATGGGTCACAAACCATGCAGATCCCATAGTAAAAGCCTACCTCTCATTCCGAGCCAAGTTCTGGTAGTCCATTTTCCGTTGGAGTATTAGGCCAACATTTACAGATAATATGATCACCCTCAAGAGGGTTGTACTTTTGGCTAGCATCCTAGTTGGCTATGCGATAGATTGGGCCCAGATCATTTCAGAGTAGATCCACGAGGCTGCAGCTCAGATGAGCACCTCACTGTCGTTCACAATTTTGATTCATCGACTATGCAGTGTAGCAGGTGTTCCTATTGATCCTCATTAGTATAGTCACGTAGAGGCCACCCATACTATGGATCCCAGCCTTATAAAGGTTGATGAGAATCTGGTGGCCTTACCATGACTAGCTCCTCCAGCTATCCCAGCGCCATTCCTGATAGAGCCGCAGATCCCAGGCTCACCTCCAGCTACCACCAACACTACTCCGGCTACTACAGAGCCCACACCTGCAGTTAAGATCGAGTCAACACCTTCATCCAGCATTCCAGCACCAGCATCTCCTTCTTACAGGTTGACCCTCTCTTCTTTGCTGTTGCATTTTAGGCTTTATTGCGCAGGGTTACTGTAGCGGAGGGGAGGCTTCATGAGATGTTAGCACAGGTCAGACCGTTCATTGATCAGACTGTTCGGGACTCCGAGGAGAGTATGAAGGCATTTGTCCACGAGTTAGTTAATGATAGAGTCCAAGTGGTTGATGCACGGCTCGATGCATTCAAGGCTATAGTCCAGAAGAGGCTTGAGGGTGCTAGGCCTGCTGACACGAGTGCGGTGACTAATGAGTTGGCAAGGTTCAAGGCCGATTTATTATAGCTATTGGGAATCCTAATTCTAGCCAAAGAGGTAGCACAGGGAGGTGACAAGGCTTTTGATTGGCTCGCCGACCGTTCGGACACCAGAAAAAGAGGCCCTTTGAGCATGCTGAACAAGAGCCGGCCCCGCAGAAGCCACGACAGAAGGAGGAGCCCATACCGAAGGAGGTGGTGTATGAGTTGATTATGTTAGTGGTTATGCAGAGAGAAAGAGCACAGCACACCCCGCCTGGAGAGGGTACTTCCGGCACTGCAAAAGAGGAGGAGAGACAGCCCCAGGACCCCGCTGATCAGACCAAGACTAATGCATGAGCACCAATATGTTTGACTTCTTTTTGCCCAATTCTTCTCTTGACATTTTAGATGCTTTGTTCTCTTTCTAGACAATCTTGTTATTATGTTTTGCATTAGCCATGAGTAGCTAAGGACCCATAACTTGTGGTTGTGGAAACCATGGGTAGTTAA
>JAPFFP010045745.1:0-11436 GCA_026153255.1 Solanum medicagineum | reverse complement strand
TTCCATGCCCGCTCCGGCTTCCCGAGAGACACTTTCGACTTGACGATTCTTCCAAAGGGCCTTAATGAACACCGTATCCTCATTAATCAACTTCACCACTTATCCATCCAACACCTCCACAGAGACCTTTCCCTAAGACAACTTGTCCTCCACATCACCCACAATTTCATAGTGTGCTGTAGCACTAGAGTCACCAACACATCCCCTCAACCTAGCAGCATGTCAAACCGAATAAACCATACCCCTACCTTAGGCAATTCCCAAACTTATGCAACCTTACTAACATCCCTCTACACTTTATAAGGACTCATAATCCTCAACTCAATTATCAACCTTAGATACACCTAACCCACTTGGTACCATAACCACCATCTCTGCCTTGGGAGACAACCTCCATTCTATTACCTTCTCACCCAAAACTTTCATCTGTAATAAGACTAAATCAAGGCATTACCTATTCTAGGCCTCTTAACACAAGAAGATTTGGAACCATCAAGAACACTATACTAGCATTCTCAACTTCCCTCAACCTAACTTCCAACCTAACCAACCGATGGACCCCACTAGTCTCCCTTTTGCCACCATTATCGACGTACACTAGGTAGCCTATAGACACCCTACTTAGAGCACCAACCACAACATTAGCCTTAAAGGGAAAATAATGCACACTTATATTATAATTCTTAAGGAGTTCTAACCACCTTCTTGTTACCAACAATTCACACTTATCATATTTAGCAAACAACCCCTCATCCTCCAAGACTTGCAACACTACCCCCAAATGATTCACAAGCTCTAAGAAAATCAATATCGCATCGCTAGAGACCACCACATACACACCAAGATAGGGTTTTAAGATCCTATTCATGAAACCCAATAGACACAACCGGTGCACTAGCCCACCAATTAACTCCACCAACAAACGAAATGTTCATTCCTAGTTCAATAGGACACTTATGGTTATTACCTACTCTCATCCACACATGGGAGCAAAACCCAAACCAAAGATCAATCTTAAGAGTAGTGACTAACCCATTATAGTTGACCAAATATATTGATCATCCTTACCCATCATATTACAACCTTACGGGTTCTACACTCATCGAAAGCATGCTATGCAAATAGCAAAACTACCCCAAGACCTCCAACACATCATGCTAAGCCGTCATCCCGCAAGAATACTTATAGTATGCATGTACAACATTCAAAGAGGCAATGGTCATTTTCCAAATCATTTCAATGCGCAATTGGGCTTAAAAGCCAAACACCATTCATAATAATTCGTACTTAGGCTCAAATGCCAAAATTGTAATTTCATTGTCATAATAATCATGCATAGGAATAGCACATTCATATACAAAATGGTGTAAGCACCCAAAATGCTTAAAGAGCCAAAATCAAAGACATATATATGATCACAATATTTTCATAACCAACTTTTTATCAAAATCATACCATAAAACGAAATTGGGCTTACCCATATCATAAATCCTTTTTAAAATAATCCATGGACATAAATGCATATGCTATGATCAACGAGGGAATGACATGGCTAATTAAGACTCCATTTAAAATCAACATTTATCTTATGAAGTTGAAGTGAAAACATAGTTAATTCCATATTTAAATCCATAGTGTAATCCCTCATGCATAAACAATTAAGGGAACATGCATACTTATAACTTTATAAGCCCAAAGTAAACCCTCATATATTGGCTTAAATAACATTAAGATCATCAAATAAACACTACCATGCATCAATAGAATTTTAGGAATCATAATATTCAAATCCGAAATTAGAATAAGTAAAATCCATGTAGGTTTTTTTGAAAATAATTTTGGGTCTCCTTGATTGGAAGGCATCAAGGGTCAACCCACATACACATAAATCCTATTAGCACCAAGGATTAATACAAGAAATAGCAACTCCCGGACCTATCAAATCACCCTACTCAAAACGTTGGTCACAACATGGCCTTACTTAGGGTTAACTAAGTCATAGGTACAATAATAGAAGAGAACCTCCTCACAATCTTCGGTAATAGCCCATTAACCCAAGAGTCTCCTATTATCTGATGAAGTCTAATGACTAGGCTAATATCGAATAAACTTCGTCTTACTAAGGTCCACCTTAATACAATCAACAGGCAGCACACATCCTAGGAAGGCAACTTCTTATCACAAAGATTCCTATCTCTCCTACTTAGCACCAAACCTTCTTCCTTGAACTTGTAGTACTACCCTCAAATGATTCACATGCACTACCTCATTAGGGAACGAACCATATTATCATCAACAAAACCAAAATTAACTTATTAGAGTGGGGACTAAAGATCTTACCCATGAGACTTATAGGCATAACCGGTGAACTAGTCAAACCAAAAGACACTACCCCAAATTCAAAATATCGGAGAGGACATTCAAAGCCTCATGTACCACCAATAACAATTCTATAGACAAAACAACTTAGGATCAACACCTCCAATTCTCTCAAGATAATAAACGCAACCCCTTAGAGACCAATTCTACCTTAAGACAAGATATGGACCTACCTCCCTTGCTATAACTTAACAATCTCCCCCTCAAGGATGGGCTCATTAGAGATTCGGGATCAAGCTCTATGGGTCCCACCATCCATGAAAACATCACATGCATGTAACCATTCCATCCCTAAAATGACATCAAAATTTACCATACCAACTTTAACAAGCACAAAGCAAGACCTAATGCAATACAAACCCGGATCAACACCCCTAAACCTTCTAGCAACAAAGAATAGACACTAAGGATCCACACAATTTCTTGGCGGCACAAGAAGCCCAACTAGCAACCCAAAAGAATAGAGAAGAAATAGTTGCACACTGGCCTGTCAATGCATGCACAACAAAGCCAAGGAAAGTTCAACTTACTGGTAATAACATCGGGAATCTCATCCCCTCCTTGAGCCACTTGATCAACACGACCACCTTTATCTAATGGTCAGCCACCTTTATGCTTCCTTGTAACATACGGACAATCCTTTAGCTTTTAATTTTACTACACCAATAACAAGCATCGCTACCTCTCAAGTATGGGCCATCATGGCCTCTATCACATTTTGGGCACCTAGCATATGGCACCACACCACCTCTATCTCTCCTCTAGGAGATTTGGAACTTACCCACATTATGGGCCCTCTTGGCCTCGCTCCCTCCCCTCTCACTACTAGAAGTCTCGGGAGCACCCACTTGATGACCGAGGTGAGTTGCTAATTTTGCCGCCACTTTGGCCACCTCCCAAAGAGCATCACAAATCTCCGCATTCATCATAGCATCGTCCTAAGTAGGTTAAGACATATTCTGTAATGTAATGGTTAGGGGTTAGCATGAAGCCCTAAGGGACCTAACTCTATAGAACAACATGGATCATGAAGAAGTGAAACATTTTTTAAAATGCCTCATAGCCTCTTACTCATAGTTGTGGTGCACAACACAACCATGAATAAGACTCTAATCAACGCGGTGTATTGGACTCTGAGGATCTGACAACCTAGTGCTCCGATACCAAGTTTGTGACGACCCAAAATAGGGTCTAGACGTGACACGACGAATGGGGAGCCTTAAAGGTCCCCAAAGAAGTCTCTTAACTTATCATTACATATTGGTCGCAGAAGCATTTAAATGACGTAAAGAGTAGAAATAGGGGAAATTAGACTAAGGGGAAAGCTTGCGCAACATCATAATCAAGGAACAAAAAGTCAAGGCTCATATCGTAGATACATAGCATGTCCAACAACACCTCTACTACATAGATAAGAGCGGGGGGCCAAGACAAAGCAACCTAGCTCACCCTCATAGTCTAAATAGAAAGTAAAGAAAAGTGCTCAATACATAAAGAGAAACATATACTAAGGTCCCCGAAGTGGAGGACTCACAAACTAGTTTGAGTAGTACTAAACTAGCCACGTGAGGAGAAGGATGGTCAACTTGGGATTCGACCCCTACATGGTGATATCATGCAGGAAAGAGTATGCGTTAGTACATTAGAATGTAATAATTGTGTAGGATGCAATGCAAACAAGAATTAAGCATCATAATCAAAATGCATAACAATAAGCAATAGACATACTATAGCGTTATGACATGTATGGTCAATGCATAAGTAAAACATCCTTAAGTAACTCATGCTCATATAAGATATCATATATGTAGAAGAGACCAAGCTAGATTTCCAAATGTACAACCCTTTGGTAGTTTAGTGATGATGCCGGCCTATCAATTAAGTGGATGAGTAATAACCCTCATCTAGGTTGGTGATAATGCCGCCCCATCACCTAGGTGGATGAGTACAAACCCCCATCTAGGTTAGTGATGATGTCGTCCCGTCACTGGGTGGAGAAGTACAAACCCTTCCTTAGGTTGATTAGTATAAACTCCCATCTAGGTTATCCGGGTTTTTCGTTCCCCCCGAATTGGGCATGGTCTAATGCATCACTTTATAGAGAATTTATCATTTACATAAGCTCATTTCATCATCATAACATCAATCATATCATATCTCATGCTTTGGACCTTCAACTCCTCAAGAGCCCATAACCGTACATTTTATCAAACATTTAATGGGTATGTAATGGGGGTATAAGACCATGCAATTTAGAGATGAAATCATGCAAGAAAATCCATTGTTAAACCATCAATCAACACCTTGTAACACTGTCAAGTAATATACACCAAAATCCCTCATCAAATCTTACAATAGACCCAAGATTTATAGGTCAAAATGCAGCAAAACAATAACAACTTTACATAGTTTTAACATAGTGCATAGGCATGTTCATAATAGTAAACGCATTTGTAAAATCAACTATAAATCATGAAAATTGAGTAAAAAGGAGATTAGGGAAACCATGGGTGGAAGAATCTAATGGTTAAAGTCTACATACCTTGAATTTGGAGAGTTTCTTGAAGATGATTTGAAATGGAGGCTTGAAGCTTGACTTAAATCCTTAGGTCCAGATGAGTTTTGGGACTCTTGAATCCTTAGGAGGACTTGGGCCTTGACTTGGTTTCCTTAAATTTCAACAAGACTTCTTGAAAACCTTGAGAATGGATGGAGAATTTGATGAAGATTAGAGAGGATTTTGAGAGTTTTTTGTTGGTTTTTAGGGCTCAAAATGGCCAGGCAATGATGGATTTTGATGTATATAGGTATAGAGTTATTACCCAATTGCCCTGGAGTTGAAAAAGAGCAAACTTCGAAACTTTTTGAACTGGTCTGCATAACTGCGTCGCAGGCCCGTCGCGGACAGCTACTGCTTTTGTAAAGTTTCACCGAAAATTTTTCTTGGCACAGACAAGGTATACTTTGTAGGTACTCATTCTCCCATATAATTTTCCCTCTGAACAAGAATATGCAGTCGGATTTGCGAAATTTTGTATGGATTTTGAGATATTGAAAACAAAATACATCATAGGGTCTTTCCAAGCTACATGAAGGGGTGTTTAAATATCCCCAATTTGAGATGTAAGGAAATTATGATTATGAGGGTATTCCTAGGCATGTGTGGGGTGTTACATTGGGCCTAAGCCTTCCTTTGCATAAAAATGCCTATACTTAGTCATTTTTCAACCCCTTATCATTGAAGACTTTCCCCAAAGCTCTCTCTAACACTTAGACAAATACATCATCCAAATTCAAGTGTCCCAAACTCATTCCGAATCCCAAGAAATTCACTCAAGATTCAAGTTCTCATTCCAATCTTCATCAAGGAAATCTCCAAGTTGAGGTATGTGGGTTTCAACCATTGGGTCCTTTCACCCATGGTGCCCAAACTTCTTCTTTAAGTAAATTGCATGTCTTCAAGTTGATTTTGTATGGGCATTCTCATTATGATTATTAACTATATTGGGGTTTCATAAAATGTTGACTATTCAAGCATGTTTTGAGCTATAAATCTATGGTCTATTATCAGATTAGATGAGGGGTTCCAATGTATCTTGCATGAGCGTATTACCAAGTGTTGGTAGATTGATTTACATTAAGTTTTCTCACATGTTTTCACTCTTGAATTGCATGATTTTGAGCTAGTATTACACACCCGCCAAGTGCTTGAAAAATGTATGGTTAATGGTTCTTGAGTTATTGACAGTAGTATGACTTATTAGTTAAGTAACTTTATAATGATAAAAGGACTGTATATGTGTTGATTTCTTAAAAGGTACCTATAGTGTTGCAAGTTGACCACACCTTGTTGAGGGGGTGCTACGCTTCAATTGCTTTGTCGGGTGGTGTTATGCCCGTACTACTATATTGAGGGGTATATACCTAGGCCACCTTGTTGCGGGGTACTATGCCCGTACTACCATGTTGGGGGGTATATACCTTGACCACCTTGTCGGGGGGTGCTATGCACGTACTACCATGTTGAAGGGTATATACCTTGGCCACCTTTTCGGGGGGTTCCCATACTACAAATTGAGGGGTAGATACCTCAATCACCTTCCAAGACGGTGATATGACTTGGATTCCAAGTACAAGTTTGCTTGGTGTATGATAATGGTCTCTTCCTACGCATATATTATGTTCTATATAAGCATGTTTTACTTCAAGCATTGATCATGGATACCATGTTTCCATTATACTAACTCTTGCTTATAATAAGACTATGTTGCCTTCTCTTGTTGCATTGCATCCTACATACTTAGTACATTCAAACGTACTAACGCATACTCTATACCTATATGATTTTACCATGTCGGAACCAAAGCCCCTCATTATCATTCTCCCCGTGGCTAGTTGATCATCTTGAAGATAAGCTATCAGTGAGTCCTCAAGCTCGGGGACACTAGCTTGCACTCTTACTTTTGTTATCTCTTGATGTTGAACTTTGCTACTAAAAGGGTAAGCCCAAAAATTGTCTTGGCCCCCACCCAATCTATGCTAGGAGTGTTGTTGGACAAGTGATATATTTATGCTCGAGCTTTGACTCTTTTGATGATTTATGCTATTTTAGAATTAGTCCCTTTATCCTTATTTCTAATTTCTTGTTGTTGTTTAATTGCTTCCACGACCAAAGATGTGTACTTGATATGCTAAAAAGCTTGTTTGGGGTCCTTTCGGGTTCCCATTTGCTGTATCACGTCTATGCCCTAGGCTTGGGTCATGACAGAAGCGGCTTTCCATGATGCCTCAGAGGTAGAAGCATATTTGAATGAAGAAAAGTCACACAAGGCCAATAGTTCTTCAACTTCAACAATGGACAAAGGTCGATAACTGGAAGACAACATTTCCTAGGGTGCAACCGAAGAGTGGTTGTCAAGTTGCTCAAGTAAAGTTTGATCACAAATACAAGGCAAATGAGGAACCATAAGGAGGTAAGTATGCTAAACCTCACTTGCCTCGTCTCTCTACAATTCAACGCTTTAGATATCAAGGGAGGGGACATGTTGCTAGTGAGTGTCCTAATAGGAGGATCATTTTTTCTCTTCGGGATGCATATAAGACCGAAGATGATGAAGACGGTGATGAGAAAAATGAGAGTTAGGGAGATAGAGGCAAGGTAGATGGTTTGGAAAATGAAGAAAAAAGGTTGGGTGAGAGGGTCAATTTTGTTTGTTTCATGGGGAAAGGAAAATAATAACTTGATAATGATGAAAACTTCAAGGTGAATTCCAATCTTTCATGTGTTGTGAGCAGAGTTATGAGAGCCCTTGCCAAATGAGAGCTTGATCAAAGGGAGAATCTATTTCATGCTAGGTGCAAAATTCAAGATAAGTGTGTTCTTTAATCATTGATAGTGGAAGTTGCAATAATGTGGTGGGTAGTTCTTTGGTTGAGCGTATATGAATTCCAAAAACAAAACATCCCAACCCTTACAAGCTACAATGGCTTGATGAGAGTGGATAAATGAGGGTCCTCAATAAAGCAAGCGTTCGGTTTAGTGTGGGTAAGTACAATGAAGAAATGAATTGTGATGTTGTACCTATGTTGACATGCCATGTCTTGTTGGGGAGACCATGGCAATTTGATAGGGTTGTTGTGCACCATGAAAAATCCAACAAATACACTTTTGTGATTGAAGGTAGAAAGTATATTCTTGCAACTCTCAACCTTTATGAAAGAAAATAAAGGTGGCGGAGGCAAAGGGGAATGCTGGAAGTTCCAAATGCCTTGTCAACACCCACCATTTATTACATGATAACAAAAACACTAGTACTTTTCCTAGTATTATTTCTTCTATTTTGCAGGAATATGACAAGCAAGGTAAGGAAAATGTAGTAGCAAATGCCCTATCAAGAAGGTTTATGTTGGTACCTTGACTTTGAGAAGGATGCCCCAAGGTAAGCATACCTCTCTCCCTACTCGTAGTGGCTTATGGATGGACATTTCTATGGATTTTGTAATGGGCCTTCCAAGGATTAAAAGAGGACATAATAGCATATTTGTGATAGTGAATAGATTTTCTAAATGACTCATTTTATTCCATGCAATAAATGTGATGATGCATCCCATGTAGCATCTTTATTTGTCATCAATGTTCTTAAATTGCATGGAGTCCCTCGAACCATTGAAGTATTCAATATGACTCTTGGAGACGTGCTTTGGTGCATGATTAGAGGGACCCCAACAAATTGGGAAGATCGTTTACCCTTGATCGAATTTGCATATAATCGGTCTTTCCACTCCTCTATTGGAATGTCACCATTTGAGGCATGTTATGGCTTTAAACCTTTGTTTTTACTAACCATTACTCCATTATCTTGTAATGTTATTTTGAGCCTAGATGCCAAGCAAAGGGTAAAAGAGATGATGAGCATTCATGCCATGGTTAAACAGGCCAGTTAAAAGAACAATTCTAAGGTCTATTCAAAAGGATTGAGAGATGAAGTAATCAACCCAAATGATTTGGTGTGGGTAGAGAGTTTTCCACATATTTGAAAAGGAAATCTAAGCCCAAGAGGAGATGGACGTTTCAAAGTACTCAAGAGAATCAATGACAATGCCTACGTGATTGACTTTCCAAGTGAGTATAATGTTCATAATGTTTCCAGTGTTAGTGATTTATCTCGTTATGTTATAGGTGAATCTCTGGATTCGAGGACAAATCTATTTCAACAAGGGGAGGATGCTAACATGCAAAGCTTGGATGACACCAACATGAGTGGCATGTACCCCTCAAGACCATTAACAAGGAGTCAAGCTAAAGATCTCCCAGACCTACAAGCAATGTTCATGAACAAGGAGCATTAAATGAGTTTGAGGGTCACCAACTAAAAGCTTACAATGTGTGGAAGGTCTATCAAGATGAGTAGAAGGAAGAAAAGAGGCCATGTGGCAAATGGCTATTACTTGAATTCAAGGATTTGAAAGAAAGGCAACCAAAGATGGTCGTTACTCATTAAGGGTAAAATTGTAAAGAAAATATCTTCTTTTATTTACATAGTATAAATAGTCTTATTTTATCATTTGGAAGACTTAGATTATGTTGAATATTGAATTCACAAATTATAGTATCTTCTTAGTGAGTAATTAGGGTAAACTCTTAGAATTGTTAGTTGACTTGTTTGCCTGATTAAGTGAAAGTTGCACATTAGTGGTTCTTAATTTCCTTCAATTTTTCCTTCTAGGGTTTGATTTGAATTGTTGAAATCATTTATGAGGTAAGGATTTTAGTCCCTTATTGTCCATAATTTCAATAGTTTGAATTTAATCCACATATTCTTCTATCTTTGTTTCCTTTTCCCTTGCTTTCTAGTTTGATTTGTCCTTTCTTTGACCATCAAGCTCCTTTAATGCTTCCTTGTTCATGAACATTGCTTGTAGGTCTTGGAGATCTTTAGCTTGACTCCTTGTGAATGGTCTTGAGGGGTACATGCCACTCATGTTGGTGTTATCTATGCTTTGCATGTTATCACATAGGGGCAGAGGAACGTACCATCTACCAAAAGTTTGTGTGCTGTCAGTGTTGGATCAAGCAAGCTAAGATAAACGAAGAAATTATGCAAGAGCTTACCTGAAATCCGCACAGGCATGGAGCTTATGATGGAGAAAAATCAGGAGCGAGTAAGTGTAGTGGTTCATCAGCCTCCACGTGCACCCATGTCTGATGAGCCTTACTATGAGGAAGACACTTATTATATTGCTGATCGGGCTTTCTGGACCAATGCATAAGGTTCCAATCTAGACTATAGGAGCCAAGGTCAAAGGAACCAAGGGGAGAATGTCAATAGTGATGGAGCTTTTGGGGACAACTGGAGGATACTATAACCAGAATAGGGACCAAGATAGAGAAGCAGATTGTGGTCGCAAAGATGGTTACAGAAATGGTCCCTATGTGCCAACACATAATTGTGACGTGGGTATGTGTAGCTCAAGAATTGAAAAGATGTTTGATCACCTGTTGAAGAAAGCTGAGCCACAGGATAAGACTCTAAGGGGATAAAATCTGAGAATTTCCAGCATTAACTAGAAAATTGAGTCTAATTTTGTTTCTATCAAATAGCTTGAGCAATGTTTGGTCAAGTGTCAGCTCATCTCAATCAGCGTCACAGGGGTACACTGCCTAGCAACACAGTTCAGAATCTGAAGAATGAAGGATAGTGCATGATGGTTACTATTCATGGTGGCAAGAACACCATTGATTCTCCTATACTAGTTAACGAGGATGATGCTCAAGAGGAGGTAGTCGTGGCCAAGGATGTGGATACCGGAGATGATCGTGGCAAGGATGGGGTGAGTGAAGTTGCTACGGTGCTACAGAATTTGAAGCCTATTCCTAGGCCTCCTCCTCCCTTCCCTCAAAGAATCAAAAAGAGGGAGAAGGAAGGCAAGTTCAAGCACTTTCTCTCCATGTTGAAAACAATTCTCCATCAACATTACTCTCAGTTAGGCATTGGAGAAGATGCCAGGCTATGCAAAGTACACGAAGGACCTAGTTACGAAAAAGCACACCATAAGTCAGGAGCAGTCCCAATAGCTTCAGCATTGTAATGCGATTGCTTTAAAGCAAGAAGATCCCGGTGCTTTTACCATACCCTGCCCCATAGGAGATGTGAAGTTCGCAAGGGCACAATGATCTAGGTGCCAGCATAAAACTGGTGCCCTTGCGATCTTCATGAAGCTAGAATTTGGAGCCCCTACTTCGATGAGCATGTAGTTGTTTATGGTGATCACATGGTGAAGAATCCTGTGAGGATACTCTATGATGTTCTGGTCAAAGTTGATGTCACGACCCAACCAAGGGACCGTGATTAGTGCCGATTGGGCACCCAGACAAACACTAAACCGGATTTCCAACAATAATAGCTAAGGAATCTACCGAAATTTTGGCAGAGTTTCCTCCATTTTATTGACTAACCAAACCTGCAAACAGCAACCCCAGCATACAACAAATATCTATACACATATATACGCGGGCCGACAAGGTCACCGCTGCGGTAGAACCACCCAACAAATGTA
>JAPFFP010045744.1:0-11436 GCA_026153255.1 Solanum medicagineum | reverse complement strand
GTACCTTCGTAACCTATTGAAGGGTTTTTACCTCAATCACCACGGGTGGTAGGGTGCACCAATCCACCATAATATGGTCTATTTTCGCACTTGTATCATAATATATAAAGCATGCCCTTACTACAAGCATCACACATGCATGTCATCTTGTTATATGTTAGTTAATTCCTTAAATTATGCATATCGATTATGTCACTTATCTCCTGTTGCATTGCATCCTACATAGTACATTCAAATGTAGTAACACATACTCTTGCCTATATGGTATCACCATGTAGGAACCGGTAGACAAGTTGATCATCCTCCTCCTCCATGTGGCTAGATCGGTACTACTCAAGCTATTTGGTGAGTCCTCCACTTCGGGGAACTTAGTCTAATTTTCTCATATTATGTATTGAGACACTCTTCTTTATTGTTTACTTTAGCTACGAGGGTGAGTCTGGTTGCTTTGTCTTGGTCCCCGCTCTATCTATGTAGTAAATGTATTGTTGGACATGTTATGAATCTATTATATGAGTTTTGACTCTTTTGTCTCTTGATTATGATGTTATGCTAGGAAAACAGCCCACCACTGGAGTTCGCTTTGCTTTCTCTATCAGTGATAAAGGAGGTAGGGGTGCAGAGACAGCCAAGAGGTTTGCCTAGAAGCAGCCACCCTTGAAAAAGTACGTGAGCCCTAGCCCTGTAAGCCCACAGCTCCCCTTAGTCCCATTGCCCTATTTCTACTTCAATATGTCATTTAAATGCTTTTGCGACCAATGACGTGTGATGATAAGATAAGAGGCTTGTTTGGGGTTCTTTTGGGTTTGCCATACACCGTGTCATGTCTAGGCCCTAGGCTTGGGTCATGACAAACTTTGTATCAGAGAACTATGTTGTTAGATCCTCGGAGTCCAACATACTACGTCGATTAAAGTCTTACTCATGGTTGTGTTATGCACCACAACTATGAGTAGGAGGCTATGATATGTTTTAGGAATTGTTTCCTTCTTCATGTTCTAAATTGTGCTATAGATTTATAGTAAGTTGTTTTCCCCCAATGATTGTTTTTTGCTATGCTAGATCATTCCAAACAGTTGAGGAAGAAGGGCTTAAACTCCTGAGGAGCAACCTACCAATGGTGAGCTCCGGGATGCTCTCACTATGCTTGCCCAAGTTGTTGCCAATCAAGTCAACCAAGGGGACCAAGCCCCTCATGCTACAGCCCTTAGAGCTAAGGTAAGGGACTTCATGAGGATGAATCCTCTAGTGTTCTATGGCTCAATGCTAGATGAAGATCCACAAAAGTTCATTGATGAGGTCTACATGATTTTGACTATCAGGGTTGTTGGGCCGAATGAAGAGGCAGAGTTGGCGGCGTACCAACTCAAAGGGGTAGCCAAAATATAGTATGACTAATGGAAGGGAGAGAAGGGACATGGTAATGTGGTGCTTTGGGAGGAGTTCAAAATGGCATTCCTTAATCGTCTGTTCCCTCTTGATCTTAGGGAGACTAAATTGGTGGAGTTTATGAATTTGAGACAAGGTTCCACGAGTGTGAGTGAGTATGCCCTCAAGTTCAATCAAGTTTCAAAGTATGCTCCTCATTTGGTAGCTGATCCTAGATCTAGGACAAATAAGTTTGTGATGGGGATGTCTGACTTGGTGAATGAAGCATGCCAGTCTACCACACTAATTTGTGACATAGACTTATCTCGGTTTATGATCTATGCTGAGCAAATGGAGGAGGAGAAATTGAGGAAGAGAATGAGTCATGAGGCCTAGAGGGCCCATTTTGAGGGTAAGTTCCAAAGGGGTGGTCGGTCCTACCATGGCCAAGTGTCTTCTCATGCTTCTAAGGTGGGCTTTGAAAATGATTTCCCAAGGCCTCAAGGTGTTGGTGGTGTGGCTCCTATTGTTGGGTGTCCAAAGTGTGGCAGAGGTCATAGTGGCCCATGTTTGAGGGACACTAATGCTTGTTTTAGTTGTGCAGAGATGCGTCACAAAAAGTTTGAATGCCCTCGGTATTGCAACAAGGGTAAGGAGGTGCGTGCACGAGGTGCTAATGTGGCCCCCTTGGGGAGAGGTGGCCAACAAGATGGTGCCCCAAGGCACAATCGATTTTATGCTTTGCATGGGAGGCAAGGGGTTGATGAGATGCCTGATGTTATTACCGGTATGTGAAAATCTTTGACTTTGATGTATATGCATTGATTTATCCGGGTTCCACTCTTTCATTTGTCACCCCCTTTGTTGCCAAAAAGTTCCATGTTGACCTTGCGTTGTTGCATGAGTCAAGAAGTGTCTACTCCTATTGGTGCATCTATTGTTGGCAGAAAGTTTATAGAAGTTGTTCTATTTGCATCTTACATAAAGTGTTGCCTTGTGATCTTGTTGAGTTAGACATGGTTGATTTTGATATCATTCATAGGATGGATTGGTTGTATGCCTACTATGCTTCTATTGATTGTAGAACCCGTAGGGTCAAATTTTAATTTCCAAACGAACCCATCCATGAGTGGGGGAGTCAAGATGTGATGGTCAACGGTAGGTTGATCTCATGCATTAAAGCCCATAAGTTGATCTCTAAGGAGTGTCTTTACCATTTTGTGAGAGTTAGGGATGTTGATTCTAAGGTCCTTTCTAAAGGGTCGATTCAGGCTGTAAATGAGTTTCTTGATATCCTCCCAAATGACTTTCTCGGTCCTCTCGAAAGGGAAATAGACTTTGGCATAGACCTCCTTCCCAATACTCAACCTATTTCATTCCCCTTTACTGTATGGTGGAGTTTAAGGAATTGAAGGAACAATTGAGGGACTTGTTGAAGAAAGGAGTTATTAGGCCTAGCTAATGACCTCGGGGTGCCCCGGTGTTGTTTGTGAAAAAGAATGATGGGTCCCTTAGGATGTGTTTTGACTACCAGCAACTCAATAGGGTCACCATCAAGAATAAGTATCCTCGTCCAAGAATTGATGATTTGTTTGACCAATTGCAAGGAGCTAGCCATTTCACTAAGACTGATCTTTGATACGGGTATCATTAAGTCAAAGTAAGGGAGTGTGATATTCACAAGATGGCCTTTCGGACTAGGTATGTGCATTATGAGTTTGTTGTGATATCGTTTGGGTTGACCAATGCGCCAACTATCTTCATGGACCTTATGAATAGGGTCTTCAACCCCTACCTTGACTCCTTTGTTGTGGTTTTCGTTGATGATATTTTGATTTATTCGCATAATAGGGAGGAGCATATAGACCATTTGAAAATTGTGTTGCAAAGGTTGATGGAGGAGAAATTGTATGTTAAATATGAAAAGTATGAATTTTGCTTGAGGGAGGTTGCCTTCCTAGGATATGTGGTGTAGGGGGATTCAAAGAAGACCGATGTGATTAGAAATTGGCCTAGACTATTGACCCCGTCAGATAGTAGGAGATTCTTGGCCCTATCGGGTTACTATCAGAAGTTTGTGAATGGCTTCTCTTCTATTGCTTCCCCTATTACAAAATAGACTCAAAAGAAGGCTAAGCTTGTGTGGTCCGATAAATGTTAAAGGAGTTTCCAAACATTGAAAGACAAGCTTGTGTTCGCTCATATATTGTCACTATCGGATGGGGTTGAGGGATTTTTGGTGTATTGTGATACTTCCCGGGTTGGTTCGGGTTGTGTGTTGATGCAAAATGGTAAGGTCATAGCTTATGCTTCTAGACAACTCAAGTTACATGAAAGGAACTTACATCCCATGATCTAGAGTTAGTCGTCGTTGTGTTTGAGTTAAAGATTTGGCATCACTATTTGTATGGGGTGCATGTTGATGTGTTCACCGACCATAAGAGCCTCCAATATGTCTTCACTCAAAAGGATCTCAATTTGAGGCAAAGGAGATGGTTAGAGCTTCTTACAGAATATGATATGAGTGTGTATTATCATCTGGGTATGACAAATGTGGTGGCAGATGCTTTGAGTAGGGTGTCCATGGGTAGCCAAGCACATGTTGATGGTAGTGAGAAGGAGATGGCTATGGGTGCATTGGTTTGCTTGATTGGGAGTTAGGTTGGAAGAGGATGGTAATAGTGGTGTGGTTGTTGTTGCTGGTTCTAAGTCTTCTTTGGTTGATGAGGTGATGGCAAAACAAGATCTTGATCCCTCTTTGTTTGAATTGATGACCTTGGTGAAAGAGGGCAAGGTGGAGATTTTCTCCCAAGGGGAAGATGGTGCCCTTAGGTACCAAGGTAGGTTGTGTGTGCCGTGTGTTGATGGTTTGATAGAAAAGATCCTTGATGAGGCCCATAAGTCTTCTTATTCTATCCACCCCGATTCCACCAAAATGTATAGAGAATCGAGAGATGTGTATTGGTGGGGAGGCATGAAGAGATATACAGCCAAATTCTTTTCTGGTTGTCATAATTGCCAATAAGTTTAAGCCGAACATCAAAGGTCAGGTGGCTTAACCTAAGACATATAGATTCCTACTTGGAAGTGGGAGTGATTAATATAGATTTTGTGGTCAGGTTGCCCAAGACTAGAAAGGTTTTGATTCCATTTGGGTGGTGGTTGATAGGATGACAAAATTCGCTCATTTTCTACTGGTAAAGACCACATATAGGGCTGAAGAATATGCAAGGCTATACATTCATGAATCAATCATATCGGATCGTAGGGCTCAATTTACTTCACAGTTTTGGAGATCTTTCCAAAGGGGTCTTGGTACTAGAGTTAAGCTTTATACAGCCTTCCACCCTCAAATGGATTGTCAAGCCAAGAGAACCATCCAAACCCTTTAGGATATGCATAGAGCATGTGTGTTGGAGCTTAAAGGTTATTGGGATGACCACCTTCCGTTGATTGAGTTCTCCTATAAAAATAACTATCATTCTAGCATCGGTATGATTCCTTTGAGGCTCTTTATGGGAGACGTTATAGATCACCTATCAGATGGTTTGAGGTTGGTGAGATAGCTTTATTGGGACCAGATCTAGTTATGGAGGCTCTTGAGAAGTTTAGGATGATTACGGAAAGGTTGAAGATGGCCCACAGTCGTCAAAAATCCTATGCCGATGTGAGAAGAAGAGACTTTGAATTCAAATTTGGTGATTGGGTCTACCTAAAGGTTTCACCCATGAAGGGTGTGGTCCATTTTGGTAAGAAGGGCAAGTTGAGCCCAAGATATCTTGGTCCTTATGATGTCATGAGGAGGGTTGGCAATGTAGTTTATGAGTTGAGGTTACCTAGTGAGATGGAATTGGTTCATCTAGTGTTCTGTGTGTCCATGTTGAGGAAATATGTGGGTGATCCGAATGCCATTGTGCATCTTAATGTTGTTGGTATTTTTAGGGATAATTTGACATATAAAGTGGTTCCGGTTCAGATTTTGGATAGGCAAGTGAAGAGGTTGAAAAACAAAGAGGCGGCTTCCGTCAAGGTCCTTTGGAGAAATCAACAAGCTGAGAGTGCTACTTGGGAGGCTGAAGCAGACATGCAAAATTGGTACCCTTACCTTTTCCACTCCACTAAAGCTTAAGGTATTGATCTAATTCGTTCATTTTATCTCAAGTCATAAGTTTAGCCCCATGTCATTGTATATGTTCATGTTTAAATTGACAAGTTAATGATGATTTTACACTTATGATGAAATTTTTGAAATTATGTTTAAGTGCATTGTTGCATCTCTATGTGGGCTGAAATTTTCATGTTTGTGCATCTCATATATGTCTCTTTGACATTCGGAGATGAATGTTTCCAAGGATGAGATATTGAAATGGCCCAAAAAATGCCTGAAAATGTGTCTCGAAAGTACTAAGAATTGTAATTTCCATATATCTCAAAATCCCTGCGCGACATCAAAAATTTGACTTCATATTCTTGTTCAAGGGGTCAAAATTAGGGGAAAAGGGTCTAACCCCAAATTTAAAGCAAACAATTAGCAATTTCGATTTCCAAGTGGCGATTTCCAAAGAGTTTTTCGTGCCCCTAGCGCGACACGCCACGGGAGCACAGATGAAGGAATTCATTTTCGTGTCCCGTCTGGAATGCGGACGTGTATGTTTTTCTGTTCAGTTATTTTCCTTGCAGTCCAAGACTTTGAAGTCTTGGGCGTAAGTGTCCCCAAACATAAAAATACCTATACTTAACCATTTTACACCCTCATTTCATTCTAAACTTTCCCCAATACTCATTCAAACACTTATCAAATATTTTATCTCCTAAACTCAAGTCTCAAAACCCTTTCCGGATCTAAGGATTTCCTCTCAAGCTTCAAGTCTCCATCTCCAATCTTCATCAAATTCATCTTCTAAGCTAAGGTATGTGGGCTTCTTTCATGGGTTCCTTTCACCCATGATGACCAAGCTTCCTTTGTTAGAAATTTCATGATTTAAAGTTGATTTACTCATGGGTCTTATTTATTATTAAAATCACTCCACACTATGTTGGGATTTATGAAATTGTGACTATTTAACTATGTTTGGGGCAATGAATCCAAGTTCTATGGTGAGGATTAATGAAGCGTCTTGATTTATATTGTTTGGGGGTGTTATTAAGTATCTAATGATGGATTTACACTAAATTTTCTATCATTATTTCACTCTTAAATTGCATGATTTCACACTAGTTGTACACACCCTCTAAGTGTTTGATAAAATGTCCTGTTACGGTTTATTTAGTAATTGAAGGCTCAATGTATGTCTTATGTTATGAATGATGATAGAAGTAAAGTACTTATATGGTATTTCTCTATATAGTGTTGAATTGACCATAGCCAATTGAGGGGTATGCTTCAATCACCATGGGAGGTAGGGTGTGACCATCGTCTAACCTATCAAGGGGTTTGTACCTTGGCACTACGGGAGGTAGGGTGTGAACATCCTCCAACACATCAAGGGGTTTGTACCTTAGTAACCTATTGAGGGTTTGTACCTCAATCACCATGGGTGGTAGGGTGCAACAATCCACCATAGTATGGTCCATTTTCACACTTGTATTATAATATATGAAGCATGCCCTTACTACAAGCATCACATATGCATGTCATCTTGTTATATGTTAGTTAATTGCTTAATATCGATTATGTCACTTATCTCTTGTTGTATTGAATCCTACATACTAATTACATTCAAATATACTAACGCATATTCTTGCCTACATGATATCACCATGTAGGAACTGGTGCACAAGTTGATCCTCCTCCTCCTCTTCCTCCACGTGGCTAGTTCAGTACTACTCAAGCTAGTTGGTGAGTCCTCCACTTCGGGGACCTCAGTATAAGTTTCTCTTATTATGTATTGAGACACTCTTCTTTAATGTTTACTTTAGTTATGAGGGTGAGCCCGATTTCTTTGTCTTGGCCCTCACTCTATCTATGTAGTAGAGGTGTTGTTGGACATGTTATGTATCTATGATATGAGCTTTGACTCTTTTGTCTCTTGATTATGATGTTATGAATGTTTTCCCCTTTGTCCCATTGCCCTATTTCTACTTCCATATGTTATTTAAATGCTTTCGGAACCAATGACGTGTAAAAATATGATAAGAGGCTTGTTTAGGTTTCCATCGGGTTTTCCATTCGCCGTGTCACGTCTAGGCCCTAGGCTTTGGTGGTGACGTACCCCCTTGGAGAGGTGATCGAGGTAGCAACCCCTTAATTGGTTGATGGTTGTCTCACTTTACCATCTATGGTGATTAAGGTATCAACCCCTCAATTGGTTGATGGTTGTCTCACCCTACCATCTATGGTGATTGAGGTATCAAACCCTCAATTGGTTGATAGTTGTCTCACCCTACCATCCATGGTGATTGAGGTATCAACCCCTCAATTCGATTGATAGTTGCCTCACCCTCCATCAGTGGTGATTGAGGTATTAACCCCCTCAATTGGTTGATGGTTGTCTCACCCTACCATCTATGGTGATTGAGGCATATAACCCCCTAAACAAGGTGTGGTCAACTTGCAACACTACAGATACTTTTCATGAAATCAACTCATATATATCTTCCTTCCATCATCATAGAGTTATTCAAGTCATAGGACATACAATGGATAATCAATAGCTCAAGAACCCTAAACCGGACATTTTATCAATCATTTGGTGGGTGTGCAATGCTAGTGTAAAATCATGCAATTCAAGAGTGAAATCATGCAAGAAAACTTGAAGTAAATCAACCCCCCAATACTTGGTAATACCCTTATGCAATATACATTGGAACCCTTCATCAAATCTCAAAATAGATACTAGATTCATAGCTCAAAACATGCTAAAATAGTCACACTTTAATGAAACCCCGACATTGTTTATAGTCAAATTCATAATATGAAGACCCATAAGTAAATCAACTTAGAAACATGCAATTTATGTAAAAAGGAAGCTTGGGCACAATGGGTGAAAGGACCCAATAGTTGAAACCCACATATCTCAACTTTGGAGAATTCCTTCATGATCATTGAGATGAGAACTTGAAGCTTGATTGATTTTCTTGAATCCGGAAATGAGTTTTGGCACTTGAATTTTGGGTGAAATATTTGTCTAAGTGTTTGAGAGAGTACTTTGGCAATGTCTTGTATGATATGAAGGTGAAATATGACTAAGTATAGATATCTTTATGCAAGATAAGACCTATGCCCAAGACCCAAAGGCCTTGGACTGACATCAACAAAACTGGGCAAAAATAACACATCTGCGCCCAATAGTTCTTGTACATTCATATCAACAGCCATTTTGAGTCCAAGAATACAAGCCTCATATTTTTCCCAATTGTTAGTGCCTAAGAACCTAAACTTTGTTGAGATCGAATAGTGTTGACCTGCTTCTGAGACCAGTACTGCCCCAACACCAACTCCTTTAGAGTTTGCAGCACCATCAAAAAACATTCTCCACCCTAGATATCCCTCTAAAATATCTTCTCCAATAAACAAAACCTCTTCATCTGGGAAGTAAGTTTTAAGAGACTTATATTCTTCATCCACAGGATTTTCAGCAAGATAATCAGCCAGTGCTTGTCCCTTGGTAGCATTTTGAGTGACATACACAATGTCAAGTTCACTTAGCAAAATCTACCATTTGGCTAGCTTCCTAGTAGGCATAGGCTTTTAAAAGATGTACTTGAGCGGATCCATCCTTGAGATGAGAAAAATGGTATATGCACATGAATAATGTCTTAACTTTTGTGTGACCCAAGTCAAGACACAACAAGTGTGTTCCAACAAAGTAAATCGAGCTTCATAAGGTGTAAACATTTTGCTCTTTCCTCCCAGTTTAATCATGTTGTCCGAACATGCATCCAAATGCATTTTCTGACATAAACAAATATAACAACAATGGTCTTCCAGGCTCTGGAGGCACCAAAACAGATGGACTGGACAAATACTCCTTAACTCTATCAAAAGCTTGCTGACAATCTTCTGTCCACCAAAACAGGTGGACTGGACAAATACTCCTTAACTCTATCAAAAGCTTGCTGACAATCTTCTGTCCATTTGGTAGTAACATCTTTCTTTAGCAATTTAAAGATTGGCTCACAAGTTACTGTTGATTGCACAATAAATCGAATAATATAATTAAGGCAACCAAGAAAACTCATTATATCCTTTCGACTTTTTGGAGGAGGCAAGTCTTTGATATCCTTTATCTTTGAAGGATCCAATTCTATTCCTTTTCTACTCACAATGAAACCCAATAACTTGTCGGTAGGGACACCAAATGCACACTTTGCAGAATTTAATTTCATATTGTATTGCCTTAACATTTCAAAGAACTTCCTCAAATCTACTATGTGATTTAAGCTTTGTGAGTTGATAATGACATCATCTACATAGACCTCAATCTACTTATGGATCATGTCATGAAAAATGGTAGTCATAGCTCTCATGTATGTTGCCCCTGCATTTTTGTGTCCAAAAGGCATCACTCGATAACAATACACGCCCTAAGGTGTGATGAATGTTGTTTTCTCTGCATCTTCTTCATCCATAAGAATCTGATGATAGCCTACAAAGTAATCAACAAATGACTGCAACTCATGCTTAGCACAATTATCAATAAGTATGTGAATGTTTGGAAGAGGAAAATCATCTTTTGGGCTGGCCTTGTTGAGATCCCGATAATCTACACATACTGGGATTTTTTAATCTTTCTTCAGCACCGGCACTATGTTAGCCAACCATAAGGAATATTTCGTGACTCGAATGACCTTAGCATCGAATAAACTTCTTCCTCGACCTTTAAAATCAAATTTGACTTGATCTTTCTTGGCTTCTGCTTTACTGGAGGGCAGGATGGATCAATTGATAACTTATGTGAAATAATGTTTGTGCTTAACCCTGACATATCATCATAAGACCATGCAAACACATCCATATATTGTATCAAACAACTAGATGAGTCCTTCCCCTTGAGTTGGAGTCAAATTGACACTAATTCTTGTTTCTCTTACCACCTCCAAATCTCCCAAATTCATTGCTCAGTTTTATCCAAATTTGATTTTTCCTTGTTCTCAAAATGTTCAAACTCTTCGGTCATCTCTTCAGGATGCATATCTTCTTCATATTCTGTAAAATCTTGTTCACTGCTTAAGGTTTGATCACTTATTTCATAACATGTCCCATTCTTAATATTGGCTGTTTTAATAGTTTGCTTGCTGAAAGAGAGAAGAGAAAAAGAAAAAATAGAATAATCTTAACAACTTTAAAGATCAAAATACAACATTTAAAACAGAAGGTAATTTAAAGAAAAAGCATAGTTGAGATTTGACATTGGAGCTTTCAAAAGATGGAGGCAAAACACATAAAATTCATGAACATGATTTAGGACTCAATTTTGAACCATGTTGTTTAGATTCTAATACAATCATCTACAAAGATTCTCAAAGAATTGGGGACAAGCTGCAAGTCGAATTTTTCAAAGCGTCTTTCGGCTTAACATCCCATATGGTAGGGCTCTTTGTGTAATCTTCCACGATCATATTGCATTCTACCTCTTCAATGAACAAGCATTTGAGTCCTTCCACGAGGTTGTCTTCAACAGCTTCTTCTGATCGTCATGCAACAAATGCTTTGAAAAATGACTGATTCAACGATGGGATTGGTTGTGCCAAAGGACTATCACTTGTACTTTTGAGATTAACCTATAAAGCTTCTTCACGCGTAGGCTCGTACCCTAGACCAAAGGTGTTATTCTGACCGAGCAACTAAATTGGTTCCACTATTCCATCCAAATTCACTCCAAGACCTCGACCAGGCACAAACCCATTTTTCAACGGTTCCCAAGCTACGATCATAAGCCCCCGTGGTAGTTTCATCCTTTTAAGTTGAGTAGAACACATAATCGCCCAAGTATAGAATATAGATCCATCTAACTCTTCCAAATTCTCAATCATAGGGATTAAGTTGTCAAGATGCATTGAATTACTACCTTCTTCGTGAACAATGATTTCTTGATGATTCCAAATAAATTTCACAGTCTGGTTTAG
>JAPFFP010045743.1:0-11436 GCA_026153255.1 Solanum medicagineum | reverse complement strand
GGCCTTCCGAACTAGATATGGGCATTATGAGTTTGTTGTGATGTTGTTTGGGTTGACCAATGCACCGGCCATCTTCACGGACATAATGAATAGGGTCTTCAAACCTTACCTTGATTCCTTTGTTGTGGTCTTCATTTATGCTATTTTGATCTATTTACATAATAGGGAGTAGCATATGGGGCATTGGAGGTTTATGTTGTAAAGTTTGAGGGAGGAGAAATTGTATGCAAAATATGACAAGTGTGAATTTTTGTTGAAGGAGGCTGCATTCTTGGGTCATGTGGTATCGGGGGATGGTACAAAAATGGATCCAAAGAAAACTGATGTGATTAGAAATTGGCCTAGACCATTGACCCCATCAGATATTAGAAGCTTCTGGGCCCTAGCGGGTTATTATAGATGGTTTGTGAGTGGGTTCTCCTCCATTGCTTCCCCTATGACAAAATTGACTCAACAGAAGGTTATGTTTGTGTGGACCGATGAATGTGAGAGGATCTTCCAAACATTGAAAGAAAAGCTTGTCTACAATCATATATTGTCACTACCAGATGGGCTTGAGGGATTTGTGGTGTATTGTAATGCTTCCTGGGTTGGTTTTTGTTGTGTGTTGATGCAAAATGGTAAGGTCATAGGTTATGCTTCTAGACAACTCAAGGTACATGAAAGGAACTACCTTACCCATGATCTAGAGTTAGCTGCCATTGTGTTTGCATTTAAGATTTGGTATCACCACTTGTATGAGGTACATGTTGATGTGTTCACCGATCATAAGTGCCTCAAATATGTCTTCACTCAAAAAGATCTCAACTTGAGGAAAAAGAGCTGGTTAGAACTTTTCAAAGACTATAACATGAGTGTGCATTATCATCCGGGTAAGGCAAATGTGGTGACGAATGCGTTGAGTAGGGTGTCTATAGGTAGTTTGGTCCATGTTTATAGTGGTGAGAAGGAGGTAGCTAGGGAGGTTGATCAATTAGCTAGATTGGGGGTTAGGTTGGAAAAGGTTGGTGATGATAGTCTTGTGGTTGTTGATGGGTCTAGGACTTCTTTGGTTGATGAGGTGATAGCAAAGCAGGATATTAACTCCTCCTTGCTTGAATTGAATGCCTTGGTGAAAGAGGGAAAAGTATAGGTTATCTCCTAAGGGGGAGATGGTGCATTTAGGTACCAAGATAGGTTGTGTGTGCCTTGTGTTGATGATTTGAGGGAGAAAATTCTTGATGAGGCCCACAATTCTTCTTATTCTATCCACCCCGGTTCCACCAAAATGTATAAAGACTTGAGAGGTGTGTATTGGTGGAAGGAATGAAGAGGGACATTGCTAAATTTGTTTCCTATTGCCATAATTGTCAAGAAGTCAAAGCCGAACACGAAAGGCCAGCTGGCCTAACCCAAGACATAGAGATTCCCACCTAGAAGTGTGAGGTGATTAATGTGGATTTTGTGGTTGGGTTGCCCAAGACTAGGAAAGCTTTTGATTCAATTTGGGTAGTGGTTGATAGGATGACGAAATCAGCTCACTTTCTATAGTTAAGACCACATATGGGGCTGAAGAGTATTCAAGGTTGTAAATCCATGAGTTGGTGAGGTTACATGCGGTTACTTTGTCGATCATATCAGATCATGATTCACAATTCACTTCACTCTTTTGGAGGTCTTTTCAAAGGGGTCTTGGTACAAAAGTTCACCTTAGTACGACCTTTCACCCTCAAACGGATGTCCAAGCCGAAGGACAATTCAAACCCTTGACGATAGGCTTAGTGCATGTGTATTTGAGTTGAGCTGTTGTTGGGATGATCATCTTTCTTTGATTGAGTTTGCCTACAACAACAGCTATCACTCTAGCACTGATAAGGCTCCTTTTGAGGCTCTTTATGGGAGACGTTGTAGATCACCGGTTGGTTGGTTTGAAGTTGGAGAGGTGGCTTTACTGGGACAGGATCTGGTTATGGAGTCTCTTGAGAAGGTTAGGATGATTAGGGAGAGATTGAAGACAGCCCAAAGTCATCAAAAATCCTATGCCGATGTGTGAAAAAGAGACTTTGAATTCAAAGTGGGTCATTGGGTTTATTTGAAAGTTTTTACAATGAAATATGTGGCCCATTTATGTAAAAAGGGGAAGTTGAGTCCAAGATAAGTTGGTCTTTATGAGTTCTTGAAGAAGGTTGGCAAGGTATCTTATGAGTTGAAGTTGCCTAGTGAATTTGATTCACCTGATGTTCCATGTCTCTATGTTGAGAAAATGTATTGGTGATCCTAATGCTATTGTGCCTCTTGATGTTGTGGGTGTTGTTGAGGATAACTTGACTTATGAGGAGACTCCAGTTTAGATTTTGGATAGGCAAGTAAAGAAATTAAGAAAGCAATATGTTGAGAATGCTACATGGGAGGCTGAGGCAGACATGAAAAAGCGGTATCCTTATCTTTTCCACTCTGCTCAAGCCTAAGGTACTAATTCTAAGTCTCCTATGTCATTACAAGTCTTATGTTTCAGCCCCTATGTTATTTATATGCTTTCATATTCAAGTTGGCAAGTTTATGATAATTTTACACTTATGTTGAGATTTTGGAAATGGTGTTTTAAATGTAATGTTGCATTCTTGTTTGGGCTGATTTGTTTATGATTACTCTTGTCTTATACGTCTTTCTTACATTCGGGGACGAATATTTCCAAGGGGGAGATACTGAAACGACCCCCCAAAAAATGAATGAAAATGTGCCTCAGAATGCCCGAAATTTTAAGTTCCATATATCTAAAAATCCATGTGCAATATCGAAAATCCGACTTCATATTCTTGTTTAGGGGGTCAAAATTAGGGGGAGAAAGGTGTAACCCCAATTTTAGAGCAATCGAATCACAATTTCAAATTTCCAAAATTTCAATTTCTAGAGACAATCCGCGATGCGCAACTGTCACGAACATGTGTTAATTTGGCCTCCGTGATAGGTCTTTGTGTATTTTTTTGCCAATGATTTCTATCTCGGTCCAAGGTTTTGGGGTCTTGGGCCTAAGTGTCTCCTGAACATGTTTTTACATATACTTAGCCTTATGTCACCCTCATATCATCCTAAACATTCCCCAATACTCACTGAAACACTTAGCCATATTTTCACTCCCAAATTCATGTTCCTAATCCTCATCCCAACCTAAGGTTCTCCTTCAAGATTCTTCTTCAAGCTTTAAGTATCCATCTTCAATCTTCACCAATTTCATTTCCAACATAAGGTATGTGGGTTTCTTTCATGGGTTCCTTTCACCCATGATACCTAAGCCTCATGTTTTTCAAATTGCATGATTTAAAGTTGATCTACAAATGGGCCTTGCTTATTATGAAATTCACTACACGCTATGTTAAAGCTATGTAAAGTTGTGACTATTTCGCTATGTTTTGAGCTATAAATCTTGGATCTAATGTAAAATTTGATGAGGGGTTTTGATGTATATTGATTGAGGGTGTTGCATTGTGTTGATTGATGGTTTTACAATGGATTATATTGCATGATTTCATCTCTATATTTCAAAGTTTTATACTAGCATTACACACCTACCAAGTGTTTCATAAAATGTCCGGATGTGGTTGCTTGAGGAGTTGAAGGTCCAAAGCATGGGATATGATATGAATGACTATATGATGATGAAATGATCTTATGTAAATGATATACTTTATTAGACCATACCCGATCCAGGGGGAGAAGACCCCAGGTAATCAAGGTAGGGGTTTGTACTCATCAACCATATGAGGAGTGTGCACTTCGCCACCATGGTGATAAGGTGTGATTATCATCAACTATGTGAGGGGTTTGTATCATACCACCAGGGTGATGTGGTGAAGCCATCATCAACCACAAAGGGGTTTGTACCTTGAAAATCTAGTTGGGTCCGTTCTACACATATGATATCCTATATGAGCATGAGTTACTTAAGCATGTTTTACTTATGCATTGGCCATACATGCCATATTGTTATATTATGTCTATTGCCTATTCTTACGCATTATGACTATGATGTCTAATTCTTGTTGCATTGCATCATACATACTAAGTACATTCAAATATACTAACACATACTCTTACCTACAAGATATCACCATGTAGGAATTGGCGCCCAAGTTGATCATCCTCCTCCACATGGCTAGTTCGATCTACTCAAGCTAGTTGGTGAGTCCTTCACTTAGGGGACCTTAGTCAATGTTGTTCTTGTTCTGTATTGAGACATTCTTCCTTATGTTCTAGTTTGACTATCAGGGTGAGCCCAATTGCTTATCTTGGCTCCCACTCTTATCTATGTATTAGAGGTGCTTGTTGAACATGTTATGCATCTATGCTAAGATCCTTGACTCTATTGTTCTTGATGTCTATGATATGAAAGTGTTTTCCCTTAGCCCCGATTGCACCACTTTATTATCTCTTGATGCTTCTCTTTTTGCTTCCGCGACCAAGGATGTGTAGTGATGTTCTAAGAGGCTTGCTTTGGGTCCCTTCGGGTTCCCCTTGTGTCGTGTCATGTCTAGGTCCTAGGCTTGGGTTGTTACAGCTAGACCCTTTCCCCCTAAATTCGGATCCCTGAACAAGAATATGACGTTGGATTTTTGAAATCACACATAGATTTTGAGATACATGAAAATTATGATTTGGACACTTTTGAGGAACATTTTGAGGCACTCTTTTGGATCGTTACATTGATTATTAATTCTATTGATGTGATCTCCTTTACTCTATCAAGGTATTGGATGGATGTGGCAATGATATTGATTTGTTGTATCATGACTTGCTCATAGGTGATGGTTGTTAGTTAGTGAAACTGTAAGAGAAACTGTATACTATTTTACTGAGTTGCATTTGAATTATAACATTCCACATCGTACAATACTAGTACTACGCAAATGAAATATGATATGGTTTGGTCAAATTAGCGCCCATTTTTAAAAGTGCTTGAATCTCAAATTAGAGGGAAATAAGTATGTCTAATGCTGAAGAGAGTCAAGTGTAAATAAGTTTTAAGTCAAATTGAGGAGATCATGACCTTAAACGAGGTGAAGAAGTGAGGTGCTTGTAGGACTTAGGAAGCTAGCAGGTAAGTCACCTACTTGCTTAGCTTAAATTGCTAGCAAAATGGAGACGAGGACCGACGTAGAATTTTTCCAAGTCTCATTATGAATAAAGTCCGTGTTAAGAGTGTAACTTTAGCCCGTGTTTTACCATTGTAAATGGACAATACTTACAGCCCAAGATGAATAACAGAAGGGCCCAAGTACATCACAACCCACTTGACTAATTGGGCCCAAACTAAATGAAGAGGAATTAGGAAAAATGGGTAGCCAAGACACATCAACTTTGAGACCCATTTAGGCCCTAGTGTGAGGGACAAGCTCCTGTATCACCTGCTTCTTAATATGTACTAATATGTGGTCAAAAGTGCAAGAGAAATTCGGCCAAAGAGACCCTTTAAAAGGACTCAAAACAACCCCTTAAGTCATTTCAATTGAAACAGTTTTTCAGCTTTCCTAAAGAGTCGTGTTTCCTTTTTACTTCACCTCACAAGGCAGCCAATACAACCCTCTAGGGTTCTTGAAGGTCTTTGGTATGGATACTGAATTACAAGTAGAAATATCCACGTATTTGTTCTATTTATCCCATGATAAACAAGAAATATATGCCAGTTATACTTGCTGAAACTGTTGGATAGCATGTGTTCCAAAAGTTGTTATACATTTTTCTTGTTTATTTGGAAGCTTTTCTCTTTTTGGTTGGATTGATTGTGAAGGGATGACACATTTATTAATGAGTATTGGTTCTATAATGATGTATAAAGGCTGCTGCACCATTTTTATAGTCCACGAAAGAGAGTTCTTGTGTGATATCGTAATTGTGCTCGTAATAGGAACTTGTGGGATGATTGATTGAGGACTATGGTCTCACGTCCTCTACCTATTTTGAGGAATGTTTTTGGTCTGTTTAAGGACTGGTTGTATGTGTATATATGGTGGGGATTGTTTGGTTAAAGTTGGAACTGGTTTGGAATTGTCGACGTCAAAATGTAGCAAAGGGATGTAACGTTATGTCGCCCATTTGTATGTAGTGTAGAATTATTATGTGTTGTGCCTTGTGGGCTGCTGTAGGAATTTTAGGGCACGAAAACAGGATGCACATGATATGTATATGAGAATGTTTATTAGAAAATATGATTAGGGGTGGAAAAGTTGAAAGAATACGCTCGGGTTTATAATTATATGCTTGCTGCCAGTATGTTGTTTTTCTATGAGATTGGGACGCCAAGATGTATTTATTGGATACTAATGCTAGTTTTATCACCTACTATGTTGTAGAAAAATATTTGGAGGAAGGGAAGGTTATCTCGAGGTCGTACAGCGAGGTATGTAAGGCTACTTGATTTCATATTATTTGGCATGAAACATAGATCCCTCCTTGGCACATAAAGTTCATGTGTTGTTCTACCTCCAATGCATTTCATTATTTATGTAACCTACTCCTTTCATTATGGTGTTGTCTTTTGTAATTCTTTATATGTCATATGTTGTATCTACAGTCCTACAGCTCCAATATTATGACCACCAAAAGAATCATCTCAAATATAATTGAAAGATAAAGTATAGTGCTTGTTGATGGGTGGTAACCTGAGAAGTGGAAGAATCACCTAGCTAGGGTCGATCCTATCACGGGGAGTAGCCCAAGGGGTGAAAGGAAGAGCCTAGCCAGGGTCGATCTCATTATAGATTACTACTGATCAGATGGTCATTTGTGTTACATGTTGTGCACAGACTATACAGTAAAGGTAAAGTAATAAAAAGAACATAAAATATATGATCCCCCAATATAACTAAAGGTGGTCTCTTATCCTACACCAGTGCATAGTCTGATTTGAGTTGTTACTTCATATATAGTATTTCCTACCTTACATATTTAGTACATTACCTCATATTGACGTCCCTTACGGGGGACCTTCATTTCATGCTGCAGGTACAAGCGCTAGTAGCTTTCCCTAGTAGGAGTACAGGATATCTGGTTGTTGTTACCAAGCTCCAGGTTGCTTTAGAGCTTTATGTGTCTAGATCTTATATGTTTGTATTGTATAGTTAGTCGAGGCGGGGCCTGTCCTGACCCTTATCAGATACTTTTCCTTATGTAGAGGCTTTGTAGACTATGTAAATTAAAGTGCGGTCATGTCTTATATTCTAAACACCGTGGCCCCAACAACCTAGCCATATGCATTTCCTTTTGGCTTGTTATTACTGTTCACTTTCTTAAAGGCATGTTGAATGTAGAAATCCCTTAGAATATGTATAGAAAGTGTATAGATACTGGTTGGTTCTCCCGGGCCTTATATGCAACAAGTGCCAGTCCGCCTTAATGGGATTTTGGGTATGACAAATGTTGTATCAGAGCGGGTGGTAAGTAGTCTACAAAGCCATGTCTATGTAGAATCTTGTTTATCGATGTGTTGTGCACCACATTTATAAGCAGGAGGCTACGTGGCATTTAAGAGTTGTTACTTTCTTTTAATTCTTTAGATCTTGCCATAGAGCCAATTTTAACAGGTGCATTATGTCTAACTCCTAAATTGTTTTGTACAACTACTATGCCAGAAACTAGGCAAAACAAAGGTAAAGGGAAGGAAGTAGAAGTGGTGGTTGGTATACACAGTCAGGTGAGACAACGAAATAAAGTTCAAGAGGAGTCTCTTTCACAAATATCTCCAACTCCTCTAGTTCCTTATGAACCCGAAAGTAGTGAAATTTCCCCAGGACCACCTATCGATGCTACTGTGCAAGATCTGAGAAATGCAGTCCAACTATTTACTCGTATAGTTGCTAGCCAAAGTCAAAGACAGGAAGGTGCAATTATAAGTGCAGGTGGTGCGAATAGGGCAATTGGCACGAGGAGACGTGATTTTCTTAATTTGGACCCTCCATCCTTCACTGGATCAAATCCTAATGAAGATCTCCAAGACTTCATTGATCAAATTCAGCGCACTTTAGATGTATGCATGTGAGTGTTGTAAAGGCTGTCGATTTAGCGACATATAGGTTGAAAGGTGTGGCTATATTGTGGTATGAAGCTTGGAAGCAATCTAAGGATATAGATGCACCTCCAACTACGTGGAAGAGTTCAAAGAGGCATTTCTTGACCATTACTCGCTATTAGAGATCCGAGAGGCCCGTACAGATCAGTTGTTGAATCTCCACCAAGGGAATATGAGCATGAGGGAGTATAGCCTTCAATTTAATTACCTGGCCAGGTATGCTCCTAATGTAGTTCTTACTATGGCAGATAGAGTTCATCGATATGTGGATAGGTTGGATACGTATCTAGTCAGAGACTGTACTATTGCTTCCTTCAACAATGACATAGATATAGCGAGGATGCAAACTTTTGCACAGAAATTGGAGGATAAGAGGCAAAGAAGAAGGAGATAAGAGTTGGAAATTGGGAAGGCCAAGAGGGCTAGATCTACAGGGGAGTTTACACCACCCCAAGGTGATCTTAGGCCTCGGTTTTCTAATAGACCGCTAGGCCATCATTCTCGTACTCTGCATCCAGTGCTCCACCACAACTTCAGGGGTCTAGGAGAGATCAGCTTAGTTGAAGAAGTGAAGGGCAAGGCGCTCGGACTACGGGATATTCAGTAAGCCAGTAGATGACCCCTACGCAGCCTTGTAATAGTATGGAAGAAGTCATTTAGGTATATGTCATGTTGGGACAGATGCTTGTTATTGGTGTGGTGTGCCAGGGCATATGATGAGAGATTGCCCGAGGAGACGTATGGGTGATATAACATAATCTACTGGATTAGTTGTTGCATCATCATCGTCAGTTCCTCTATTAGGTAGGGGTCAACAAGAACCTATGGGTCGTGGTAGAGGTGTTAGAGGGGCAGCTAGCTCTACCGGAGTCCAAAATCGCACTTATGCTCTTGGGAGTCGGCAAAATTTGGAAGCTTCACCTAATGTGGTCACAAGTATATTGTCCATATTTTAATATAATGTATATGCATTAATTGACCCTGGTTCTACACTATCATCCATTACCCTACTAGTTGCTGGGGAGCTTAAGAGAACACCCAAATTATAGAATAAACCATTTGAAGTGTCAACACCAATCGGTGAATCTATTATGGCTAGAAGGATTCATTATGACTGTGTAGAAACTGTTTATGATCGTAACACAATGGCTGACCTTATTGAGCTATAAATGGTGGAATTCGATGTTAGAATGGGCATGGATTGGTTAGCTTCTTGCTATGCCACCATGGATGGTCGAACTAAGAAAGTGTACTTCCACTTTCCAAATAAGGCAGTTCTTGAATGGGAAGGCAATATTAGGGCGCCAAAGAGTAAGTTTATCTCTTATTTTAAGGCTAGAAAGATGATATCTAAGGGGTATATATATAATTTAGTTAGAGCGAGGGATATGGAGTCAGAATCACCAACTCTTCAATCAGTTCCAGTAGTGAATGAATTTGTTGATGTGTTCCCTGAAGAACTTCTAGTCTTACCTCCAGAACGAGAAATAGATTTTGGTATTGACTTACTTACAGGCACTCAACCTATTTCCATCCCTCCATATAGAATGGATATGATAGAATTGCGTAACTTAAAAGAGCAGTTAAAAGACATATTGGAGAAGGGTTTTATAAGACTTAGTGTGTCCCCTTGGGGTGCACCAGTGTTATTTGTACGCAAAAAGGATGACACATTGAGAATGTGTATCGTCTATCGACAATTAAATAGGGTGACAATTAAGAATAAATACCCCCTTGCCAGGATTGATGATTTATTTGATC
Source organism: Solanum medicagineum (assembly GCA_026153255.1). Classification (NCBI taxonomy): domain Eukaryota; kingdom Viridiplantae; phylum Streptophyta; class Magnoliopsida; order Solanales; family Solanaceae; genus Solanum; species Solanum medicagineum. Next base: position 1,634 of record JAPFFP010045743.1, on the reverse strand, counting down.
AGTTATAGGGTGCCAAATGCTTTTCAAAAAATGTTTTGAATCAGGTTATCACCAAGTGAGGGTGATGGAGAACGATATGCCTAAGACTGCTTTCAGAACACGCTATGGTCACTTTGAATTTCTTATTATATTATTTGGGCTAACGAATGCACCAGCAGTTTTTATGAATCTGATGAACAGGGTATTTAAGCCATTCTTGGATGTGCTCATGATAGTATTTATAGATGACATTTAGGTATATTCAAGATCAGAAGAGAACCACGCAAATCACTTACGACAAGTGTTACAGGTTCTTCGTGATCGACAGTTGTATGCCAAAATTTTCTAAATGTAAATTTTGGCTAGACACAGTGGCATTCTTGGGTCATGTTGTGTTTGATGAGGGAATAAGGGTTGATTCACAAAAGATAGAGGCTGTGAAGGATTAGCCAAGGCCAACGACACCCATGGAAGTTCGAAGCTTCCTAGGGATGGCAGGTTATTACAGAAGGTTCATTGAAGGTTTTTCTTCTATTTCTGCACCTCTAACAAAGTTGACACATAAGGTAATCAAGTTCCAATGGAATAATGCATTTGAAAGAAGCTTCCAGGAGTCGAAAAATAAGTTAACTTCTGCACATGTGCTAGTACTCCCAGAAGGTACCGAGCGGTATGCAGTGTATTGCGATGCTTCAGGAGTTGGCTTAGGGTCTGTACTGACAAAGAATGGTAGGATAATTGCTTATACATCTAGATAGCTACAACCACATGAGAAAAACTTCCAACACGTGATTTTGGGCTAGCAGCGGTTATGTTTGCTTTGAGAATATGGTGCCACACTTTGTATGGGGTTCACGTTGACATATATACTGATCATAAGAGCCTACAGTAGATCTTAAAGCAGAAAGGCCTAAACTTAAGACAGTGGAGGTGGCTAGAGCTAATGAAGGATTATGACATTGATATACTTTACTACACAGGGAAGGCAAATGAGGTAGCCGATACTCTGAGATGTAAGGCAATCATGAATATTGGTGATCAAGCCGTGGTAAGTCAAGGAGTGGATAAAGATCTAAGACAACTAGCTAGTTTGCGAGTTTGCTTTCTCGAGACTCCAAGGGAAGGGGTTATTGTACATAATGCAGCAACGTCTTCATTAGTAACGGAGGTGAAAGAAAAATAGCTCGAGGATCCTGTTCTACGACAGCTTAAGGAAAAGGTGAGTTAGGGCAAGATAAAGGGATTTGAACTTACACAAAACAGAGTACTTTACTATCAAAATAGATTATGTGTGCCTGATACTAATGGATTAAGAAAGAGGATAATGGAAAAAGCCCATCATTCTCGATATTCCATCCATCCAGGATCAACTAAGATGTACCATGACCTGAAGGGAATTTTTTGGTGGGGAGGTATGAAAAGGGACCTTGCAGGATTTGTGGTTCAATGTCCAAACCGCCAATAAGTGAAAGTAGAACACAAAAATCCAGGAGGTTATTTGCAGTGTATAGAGCTTCCAACATGGAAGTGGGATATGATCAATATAGACTTTGTTACCAGGTTTTCTCGCTCATTTCGGAAGTTTGACTCCATATGGGTAATAGTTGACAGACTCACAAAGTCAGCACACTTCTTGCCAGTCAGGAGTGATTATA